>VWZT01003609.1:0-11244 GCA_013397055.1 Pachycephala philippinensis | reverse complement strand
TGTCTGCTTTATTCTCTCACCCTGAAGACCAAACGTTAAGCAATGAAACAGGTTTGGGTTTCCTCTACCTCCTTCTCTTCTGTCGTGAAAAGACAGCAGGCAGTCTCAGGGCTGCCAGGTGTCATATACTGGGTTTGCTTCATTTAATGACTCCCCACAGTGTCACACCTGTCTACAGCCCAGCTTGTTTTAATGTATCTTGTCACTTTCCTAATAAAAAGAAGTGTCTTTATGTTTCCAAAACAAGGTTCCTTATTAAAGTATTTCTAGAGATGCTGCAGATAGCACTCAGACTGAGTTGTTATCTGTGACCATCCCCAAAGGCTTCTCCTCTGAATTCTGTTCCTCTCTCTTCAACTTCCATGAAAATTTTCAAATTTTTTTGGTAACTTTTTCATTCTTTTAGATTTGTCTCCTTTACTTCTTTTTAATTTGTGATAGCAAGTGGTAATATTTTGGGAATAGAACTTTGAAGTATGGAACCTTGCAAGGAGGCCTGACTCTCATTGCTAGCCTTTTCTCATCTGTTACTAAGTTTATCCAGTGAAATGGAAACTGCAAATTCATCAGGTCTAAAACATTTCCTTCAAACCTTTGCACGAATAACTGGTTGGAAGATGTTGGAAATTACTTCTGGAGTACTGTCCAATGTTTCCGCTCAAACACTGTTACCCACAGTCTGTTTGTCCAAGACCAAGTCCAGATAGCTTTTGAATATTTCCAAGGATGCCCCAGCCTCTCTGATGAAACAATGCCAGTGCTTGGTCATGCTCGTTTTAAAAGGTCTTGCCTTATACCTCTTGTGTTTCAGTTTGTGACCCTTGCATCTTGTCCTTTCATGGATACTACTGAAAAGAGACCTAGACCATACTCACCTCATACTCACTCATACCACTGCTCACATACACCATACTTCATCAGGTTGTCTAAGAAAATCTTATGGGAGACAGTGTTGAAAACCTCACTGTAGTCTAGGCAGAAAATATTCATTGCTCTCACTTCACCTACAACGCCAGCCGTAACCGAATGTTACCAGGTTAATCAAGCATGACTTACCCTTGGTAAATCCATGCTTACTAGTGTTTGATGTTTTCTTTGTCCTTCACGTGCTTCAAAATGGCTTCCATTATTAGCTGTTTCATCACATTCCCTGGGATTGAGGTTTATGGCCCTGTAGTTCCTTTGAACCTCTTTCTTGAATTTGAAGTCAAAGTTCAGCTGGACTCCTGCCTGAATTCCTGCTGGATCTTTCCATTGCTAGGGACTTGAAAGCTGCAGACCAAATAGAATAAAATAATAAAAAGGGAAAAAAAAGAAAAAAAAAAAAGAAAATCTTTTCTGTAAAGCAAGTTTTACTGTTGCTATGTTGTATTTTCGGTTGTATTTTTATGGGTTTGTTTATTTTTGTTGTTTGTAGTTTTGTAATTTTTTGCTTGTAATTTTGCTGTTGGAATAAGGAAATTTTCATTTTTTCTGTACACAATTTTCTTTGACTGTCTTGTGTATGGCTTCTGTATTTTCCTGACTTTATTTCTCCTATTTTGCCTGTATGGGATCAATTAATGAATGCAGTCTTAACTGCCTTGGTCCTGGCCTTGTTGTTTTTGCCTTCCCAAGTGTATTCTTATTCTTTCAGTCTCTCTTTGTCACTGCACTTCTCTTCTCTGTTACATTTTTGTTGTTATCCATAGCCTGTCTTTAAGAAATTCAATGAGTCTTCCATTATAAATAAGAGTGCTCTCCTGTGTTGCCACATTACACAGCCTATTTGGTAGTTAGATCTGTGCCTATTTTTCTACATACAGAAACCTTTGTCTCTTATGTTACAGAAACCTCTTTTGCTTGATATTATCTCAGTTGTTTCTGCCTCTTGACTATCATTTTCCCTGTCAGCTTTTAGGAGATTTATCTCTGTGGACAAGAAGCACACTATTATTTCAGTTGTGTGACTTCTGCAACAGGCTGCACTATGATCCCCAAGATGTCATTTGGCACTGAGTGATTGAAACTGTTCAATAGTGCTCCTTCAAAAGAGCAGAACTGCTTTACTTTATAAAAGAAACTGCTGGGTTTCAGGGCGACCTTCTCAGGGAAAACATCATCTCCCAAAAAAGGTATTAATTTATGATGAGTATGTTGTTCATTGCATAAAAGATCAACATGAAATTAAATAACCAAGACCTAAATTTCTTACAGACTTTTAATAAGATCTCACTGACATCTTTGGGGATGTAAAGTGCTTTCTGTCCCTATCTTTCCACACATACATTCTGCCTTGGACATCCAGCTCATGTAACTAGCATGTTATTGGTATATTTTTCATGCCTCAGTTCCTGGCATATATAGTGTGTATCCTTCTCATGATGTCACGCCTAAAATGTGTTGTGATGACTTCCAATTCCCTTTCAAGCAATAACCTACTTGCACTGAATGCTAACATCTTCCTTAGCAGTGAGGAATAAGTTCCTTACAGTCTGGCCATTGTAGAAATATTAATTTTCATATTTTATGGTACCTTGTTTTGCCTGGAAGCTTTCTAAATAGCTTGTCACCTGATATATAGGGGAATAGAAGACTTCAATTGAAAAAGCATAGGCCTCTGTTTTAGGTTGTTATTCTCCGCCCTATTTTGTCACATGGAAAAAAGAGCTCAGTTTCAACCTTTTTCTGGTTACATGTACTTAAAAGTAATATATGTTCTTGCTAGTGCAGGTTCATGAGTTTCTGCACCCTGACTTCATGGTCTCAAATTGTATCCTCCTTGACAATTTCTTCTCTTGTAATAAGGATGTCAAGAGTTGTGATTTGTAGTCTGTGGCTTCCTCTAGTACATAGATCAGTTCACATTGGATATCCATGGCCATTCACACCTGTCAACTGGTTTAGCAAAACCTGTCAGAGCATTGGAGCTCAACTAATGAGTATTCTACAAGCCATTCTTAATGCTACCCATAGCCACAACTCTGTCCTGGGTACACCTGATTGTCTAGTTCCATCTCTGGTAGTGCATACTCCCTTCTTTAGCGCAGACAGTGTCAGTCATTGAAAACTCTCAGTTCGTAACGAATCTCATTTTCTTCATAACTTTTGATCATTGTATATATGTAGTTTTTCCCTGTCTGTCATCACATATTCAACAGTCCACACACTGAAACTGATGCCAGTACCTTCTTACGTGTTTTTTTTTCTGCCCAGAATGGATTTGGAATTTTTATCTGGAGCCTCTTATGTGTTTTGTTTGTGTGGCTGTTCATTTTTTAATCCAGTTCTGCTGCACTTGCTGATTCATTCTCATTCAGAGCACATTGTAGAACATATGCCTATGAATGATTAAACTTTACAGGACTTTTTACGGTTCTTTTGGGGAGTGGTTGAGAATGGTGGACGGACAGGCTCATTTTTGCACTGAGCTTCAAGTAAAGGCTTCCTCTCCCAACATACACAGGGACCTTCAGCCTCTACCAGTGACAAGTCAAGGGGGAGTTGTTCTGAGAGACAGCTTAGCCAGACTGATGCTGAGCCAATAGAAGCGGACAAGGCGAAGAAGGGGAAAGAAAACCAAAACAAGATGACAACAATAAAACTTGTCCAAGCCCCACAAGAAGAGGTAAAACATATTTCAAATTTAGTAAGTTCCTTAAGGCTGGAAAATTTTAACTGGAAGCATGATTGCTCAAAGTGATGCATACGATTCACTGCAAGAATTAACTCCAGAAAGAAAAGAAAAAGCATTAAATACCAAAGTATTACAGAATTTAGTATTTCTGAGGTTGTATTCAGAAGTAGTCTTCCTTATCTATTGATTGCAGATGTTAATAAAACAGGTTTTCTATTATTTCATAAACTACAGTAGAAAATATTCTCTTCAATATTTAGTTGTCTGTGCAACTGGCCCAACTATGTTCATCAGTGTAGATGAGGAATGGTGGCATAAATTAATGATATAATGTATTCAGCAAATATTTTTGCATGTTAAATTGTCTCTAATCAAAATAATAACCCCTGAAGTCCATTAAATAGTGCCTTTTTTTTTTTCACTCAGTCATTTTAGCCTGAACTCCAGTAGGAAAAGTTAAATAAGACCTACAGCTTTTTCGATTTTTAAGTCCCTTGATTTTTTTCTCTTTCCACGTGTTAAAAGCAAGTTTCAGCTCATGAATGTTAGCAATTAATTTGGTAATTCACTTCCCTTATTCTGATTCAGGTAACATGTAAAAAAGTTTAAAAGCTTTTAGAATTTATTTTATAAATATTCTACTCTACAACTAGTAACATTCAGATCAAACCTCACTTCAAGTCATAATTATGTTGAGGTGTTCACTTGAATTGTGTGGTTGTTTTACAGGTGTGTTTTAAGTTTGTACAGCCTGATCTAGCTCCAGTTACCTCTGATGATAAGTGTTTCTGAACACAGAAACATACTAAAACACCACAAGCAATAGAAAAAAAAAAGAGCTTATTCAAATATGTGGAAAAGCTGTAATTTAAAAGTGGAGCAATGCAATTTGTAACACAAACATCTTTCTGTTAGTCTCATTAAACATTACAGGAAAACTTATTTTTAAAATACTTTCTTTATAGAAAAACATTTCACTATAGTATAATTAATGTAACATAATTAATGGCACACATAAAGTTCTCAGTATGGATGTGAATGCTAAAAATATTGTGAAAAATGTTCTGCATAATGATTTACTGGATATTTAGCAAAATTTCATTACTGTGCATATATGTCAGCAGAATAATCTGCATAATTAAAAGTCCGTAAGTACCTATGGACACGATCAACTGTGATGCCTTAAGTGATTAAAGAGAAAAACTATATGTAAGTAGTATTAAAGATTTGACCAAAACCTGCCAAAAGACAGAAGATTTGAAGTAGGAAGAACATATAAGAAGAGCATTCTTCCTTGTGTCACCCTAAGGGTGCTGCAAATGTACTTCCTAATAGAGAAATTTGGAAAAGATGGTGATCTAGCCACCATTCTCCTTCATTCATAGGAGATTATATCAAATGCAAAAATTCAAATGTGCAGAAATATTTGCACTTAGATAAGAAACTCTAGTGCAAGAAAACTCTGACTATGACCAGTGTCCTTGGATGGAACTGAAACTTGAATCCTGAATTACATTATTATGACTGGCACTATTTAATCCTAGTTGAATTATTAAAAAATGGAAAAGAAAATGCATTATTGCATTACTTGTAGCGTTTTTGTCTCTCAATCCAGAAATTCCATGATTCATTTTGATTCATGAATGCTACAGATAAAATAGCCTTAACTGTGCATCTGTGTAACACAATTTTCATCACTTTCATTAGGATTTTTCGTAAAACAAGAAGGAGGAAAGGGATGGGAATAATTTCCAAAGTGCTTGTGCTGATTTTTAAACCTTTGTTTTAGGTCTATATCTATTTATTAGTATGACTGATAGTTCATGCCATTCTCAAATCTAGTAATTTACATTCTCTACAGAGAATGGTAAAATTCCTCTCTTTACTGAACACTTCTGGGATTTCTTAAACAAAAAGATCAGATGTCAGCCAAAACCTCTCAATATTTCTACTTTATATCTTCCTATTCTAATGGTAATGCTAATACTGGAGCTGTAGTCTCAGGAGAATAATACCATAATGTCTTGGAAAGCCTCTGGCACTGTGCTCTGTGTAATGAATTTATAAAATAAATTACACCTTTTAAAATTACTTGACTCATCACGATATTGTGTCAGATACACCTAATGTCAGCATTTTTTGCATGCTCTGATATCAATGTTAACATAATCATGTATCACATATCACCTATCCTATTGTTATGCAAATGGAAAGAAAAATATTTTTGAACACATATTTACAACAAAAACATGTATTAAAAACAAAACAAAACCACATAAAATCAAAACAGAACATCTTCAGGACCGGCTGAAGATGAAATAAACTTCTAGAGTTACACAATCCACTTGTAGGTACCATGGACTTTTTACATACAGAACATAAAAAGGCGGGGGGTATTAGAACTCTTGTGCATCTCTAATGAAGCAAGAATGGTATTATCATGCTGTTTCACAAGGCAATAATCCATTAGTGTTCTGGATAACACAAAATGCAAAACGCAGCTTATCCAGTATTTCAAATAAAGCATTGTGAGGGTTCTAATAGCATTATTATTAGCATTTTAAGGAAAGTTTTGGGGTTGGTTTTGGTTTTGTTTTTTTAAATAATGTTTTATAAAACAAGCAATTACCAAAAGACATGAGTGGCAGATCATGTGAAAAGAAAAATCAGTGAATTAAAAGGATTGGTACTTATTTAAGTGCAAGAAGATTTTGCTGCTCTCAAGGGTGAATGAACAGATGAGGTGTAGCAAATGAAAAGTTGTAATAGGAATGAAATTTGCAGTATGCTAGTTATTTTAAAATCTTTCTCTGATAAAAGATTGCAACTCTCAGAATCCTTATGCCAACTACTCAATCATATAAGCTTTCCAGAAGGATTGAATATTCTGACTATTGAAGGGATTTTGATTCATGAGACCATTTGAGTATATTTATCTTCTTCCTTCTTACCAGTTACTTATTTCTCTAAAAAACCCCACGACATTTCAAAACCTCTAAAGTTTGGTAGAATGAGATTGCAAAACTTAAAATGAGATTGATCAGTTAAATGGGATTTTCTGTCTGAGTAAGAAAAAACTGGCTTTCCTGTAGCCAGAAAGCAAGGCTAAACAGGCCACTGACAATGTTGCCCAGCATTTACTATCCTTTCATTGTTGAACAGTTTCCCAGGAAAAACAGCAACTACATAATCTTGATAATGTGAAACAAGGTTTCAGTAAGACAGAATACTGAAAAATATACTATACTGACAAAACCTACAGTGATGACAAAATGAGAAGAACAAATACAGCATTGACAAAAAACCAAGTCTGAATTGTCAGATAAGGTAGACAAAATGAATTATTACTTTTTCTTTGATGTGTAAATTATTATTTTGGCAATCTAAAAACATTTACGAGTAAGCGCTGAAAGCATTTCAATAGATACATTTTTTTCTTAATTGCAGAATTGGAGTGTATTATTGGAACTAGGGCATATGTTCTGATCATGCACTCCTGCATATTGTATATATACATTTTTAAGAGAGTCTTTTATAGCTGTAAAACAAACAATAATTTTAATCTGTTTTAAAATGACCTCTTCACATCTACAAAGTTTACTGAGTTCTGTTTGTCTGAAGACACTTTGTTCTCTAGGTTTTCACCCTGTGTGTATAAAGAACACAATAAAGGAAAAAATGCACTCACAAATACACCCACCTTCATCTAGTATATTTTCAAGAGTCTGAAAAGGAAGGCAAAAAGAAGAGACAAGTTCTACATAGTGTTTCTCTAAAGCCAGCAAAACTGAACTGGGTATTAGGGTGGAAAACAGATTCCTAACTGCAAGTCTCTCATGAGGTAAGCTTTTCTGAGGAAGACCCAGCAGGAATGCTTCTGCTCATCACAGCTTTAACAGTGTGCTTCGGGCAAGATGTTGATTTTTCAGATTATTTTGTCCCAGACCACATAACCCTTTATAGATTAAAGCCATTGGGAAGGAAAAATTTTTCTGTGATTATCACCTCTAGGGCTTAGAAAATTTGTGTTAACAGCCCCGCCAGAAACTGTCCAAGCAACTTCCCATAATGTGTGCAGTTCTCAGCCTTCAAAAGCAAAATAATTAGTCTCCAGTCAGTCACAGATATTTTAAGAGGATAAAAAAAATATTCTTCCATGTTACTGAAAGTCTATAGAAGTATTTACACAGGGAGAACCAGTTTTTTGCAGTCTTACACTAGCCCAAGAGCGAATTCCACTAATGAATGTTATAGAATAATATGTCCTTCACAGGTTTCAGTTTTGTTCATCTCTTAAATAACGAAACAGCTTGAGATTCCTCATAAATTCTTTCCTAGGCTTCTATTTTCCAAATATTTCTTTCTCTAATTCCCTTAGAAAGGCTCTTTTACTTTTTTAAAATTATGAAAACAAGGCCCACCTGGCGTATGAAGCAGGGTAAATTAGGAAATACTTGTGTCCATGGATCTCAGCCACAGTTATAACTCATACCATTCTACAAAAAATATGTTAATCTGAATTACAGAACAAATGTCCTTTGTTACAACCCCCCCAAAAACCTTGAAATTTAGTTCTCCAGTCATAATCAGTGTCTGCTATCAAATTTTTTTTTTATTTATTTTAATCTCTCATAGATTACATATACGTTCATTTTACTCCTATTTCNAAATTGTAGCTGGGAATACGTTTTAAAATTTTGATTTCACTATCTAATAGATTTTTTTCCTTTCTCTTGATGTAATTTTGTGCTGGTTTCAAGGGGGGTAGGGTTAATTTTCTTCACAGTGGCTGGTATGGGTCTATGTTTTTGATTTGTGCTGAACAGAGAGTTAATAATAGAGAGATGTTTTTGTTATTGCTGAGCAGAGCTTGCACAGAGCCAAGGCCTTTTCTGCTTCTTGGACTGCCACACTGGTGAGGAAGTTGGGGATGCTTGGGAGTTTGGAAGGAAACACAGCCAGGACAGGTGACCCCAATTGACCAGAGGGATAATCCAGACCATGTGGCATGATGCTCAGTAAATAAAACGCAGGGAAGAATGAGGAAGGGGGCACATTTGCAGTGATGGTGTTTGTGTTCCCAAGTCACCATAGCACATGATGGGGCCCTGCTCTCCTGGAGATGGCCGAACACCTGCCGGCCCATGGGAAGCAGTGAATTAATTCCTTGTTTTGCTTTGCTTGTGTGCATAGCCTCTGTTTTTTCCTATTAAAATGTCTTTTATATCAATGCATGGGTTTTCTTCCCTTTACCTTCTGATTCTGTCCCAATCCTGCTGCTGGGGGAGTAAGCATGCTGCTTGGCTCTCGGCTGGGGTTAAACCATGGCAAACTGCTACAGAGGTATCATTGTCAACTTCAACCACACCACCAACATTAGACAGTGGGATTACAAGTTCCTCCTGAAATCTTCCCAAAAGTAAGGTTTTGCAGAGCCTGAATGCTTATGTGCAAGAACCATTTTGAACATCCAAATGGTCTTTCTGACTGACATTTTCTTTTATTCCTTCCCATATAATTTGAATTACAAGATGTCTGGTTATGCACTCACCAAAAACCTCCCGTCAGTTGGTCACAACATATATGTGCAGAGCCTTCTAATAGTGAAAAATAAAGATGTCCAGTGGAGACAATTTTTCTATGATATCAACATGTATGTTGATGTAAAAGGTCACCTCTGCCTGACTATACAGCTTGCTTTAATTTCAGAAACATTCTTCTTTAAATGTCTGAGTCACCCACTGAATTAGAAAGCTAAACATGAAATTCTTTATGTGAGGAACACTTACTTTTTATGTTATTACCCAAAGACTCTTCTTTCTAGGAATTTCTTCAAGCTCCATGAGCCACTGCCAAGGGACATACATCGGTAGATACCTACAGATTGTATTCTGTATCACATCTAATAGTTGTCTCAATAGTACTACAACCTCTGTCTCCAAAACACTATAACCATGTTCAATCAGCATAAAAGAAGGGCCATCATGCTAGCACAGGAAACAAATGGGCATATTAGTGCACTTTCTAGTCAAAAAGTGTACATCAGATCAACTTCTATTCCCATAAACTGTATTTTAACTTTGTAGAACTAATTTTAAAGCTTCAAAAAGGAAATAGCACACTTTTCTTTTAATGTTTGATTATAATGAACTTACAGTTCTTGTAATGCATTGGATCTGCATGTAAAATGTTTACATTTAATTTTGAGGCAGACAATTTACCTGAGGATCAAATTACACCATTTCAGTATGAATTATTATAATTTTAAAGCAGTGGGTCTCAGACTATTTGTGAAGTTTCAGTTTGTACAGTCACTCATTCTAGAAGAGTAGAACTTCATAGTTCTTGTAAAAATAAAAATGAAGTAGCTTCTTTTTAAAGAAAACGAATTCTAATATTTTATAGGTGCACTTTGCGACTACTACTAATAATAACAGCCACATCTTTCTTACTGAGAAAAAAAATATAATCAAAATGTACTCTAGCAAGAAATTTACTGCAAACTCTGAAAGAAGATGAAGGTAAGACATTTTCAAATAATTTTCAGTTTCTGAGAATGTTCTTAGAACAGATCATGAAGTTCTCAATTCTCTCATAAATTGTTCTGAGAAGAACTTTGGTTTCTTAAACTTAACAAAGATCATTTTAATACTCTGGACTAAAATATATGAATAAGAGCATTAACGTGAATGTGAATGAGTCTTATATGTATTCTATTTTTATTTTGTGTGACCACATCAGCTTATGCTTGTCAAGATTTTGCTTATTCTTCAGATTGAATAAATAATTTTTTTATGCTTTTACCAATATAAAATTATAGAAATGTTTTATCAAAATTAATATAAGGTGTTTAATTTAGGGGACCTCAACATATAAGTACATATTTGCTAGATGCATTTCATTAGATGTTCATTAAGGAAATATTCAGAGCTTTAACATAGCAAAAAGCAAGAGAATTCTGCCACACTTCCAGCACTCCAATGTTTTGAACCTGCAGTCATCAAAATGTACTGGTTGTATCTAAAGCAGTAACTCCAATAGTCAATATACAGTCTCTATGTACCATAAAGCTGAGTGTGTTTCTGGGCATGTTTTGTTACTGCTGTGAATGAGAACTAGCAATGGTAGAAACCAAATCTTCCTTGAAATATAAAACCTTAAGAAATGAGACTGCTTTGGCCAATACCTTAAATTTCCTGTATTAACTGTCATAGACTCATGAAATCATAGAAGGGCTTGGGTTTGAAGGAACCTCAAAGACCATTTCATTCTAAACCCCTCACTATGAGCAGGGACAGCTTCCACTGGATTAGGTTATTCAGAGCCCCTTCCAGCCTGGTCTTGAACACCTCCAGGGGTGGGAGTCCACAACGTGTCTGGGTAACCTTTTCCTGTGCCTCACTCCCCTCACAGTAAAGAATTTCTTTCTAATAACTACTAAAGTCTTCTTCAGTTTAAGTCCATTCCCACTTGTGATATCACTGTATGGCTTTGTGAAAAGTCTCTCTCCAACCCTCTTTCAAGCCCCCTTTTAAGTACTGAAAGATTCTAAAATGTCTCTCTGAAATCTTCTCTTCCCCAGGCTGAGTGACCCCAACTCTTTTTGCCTGTCTCCACAGCAGAGGTGT
>VWZT01003608.1:78804-122756 GCA_013397055.1 Pachycephala philippinensis | reverse complement strand
AAAAAAAAAAAAAAAGCCAGTCTCCTTAGGTGAAGCTGAGAACTAGCTGCCATTCACTTCTGATAGTGCATCAGGGACTTTTGGGGGATAAAATCAAGATGTAGATAACAGGAAAGTTAGGCAGTCAGGCCAAGAGAACGAATAGAGTTGAGGAAGTGACTTATGTTACCCTGAAATAGTTTTGAAGCTCCTAAGAACCAACAGTAGAGAAGAACTAATTTATTTCAGAAAAAGACTGGATTTCTATCCATGACTCTGTGCTTCTTTATCGCATGATGGAGCCTGGAGTCTAGTGTGTGCCTGCCTCTCTGAGCCATTTGAAGGAAGATGAGAAAGATGGTACTGATGTGGGGTGAAGGGTGCTGCAGGGGTTTGTGGGGGTGCCAGTGATGGCTGCTGGATGAGGAACCTCATCCCAGCTCTGCTGACATCTGTTTTCTATCAGAGCTCACAGAGATTGGAACGCTTTTTCAAAGAAAAGAGGAAAAATACGCATTCCTAAAAAATAAATGTTTTATTGGACTATTTTTCCTCCTTTCTTTCTCCATCACACATGCACACATGCACACATACACACGTCAGGGAGCCAAATGCCAAACATTTCCTTCTGCAGTTTCTACTGATGGATGAAGGCTGATATTTTGTGAAAGCCTGTACAGTTATGTGATTCAAATAGCACTGCTTTTTCCATAACTGGGTTTGGCCGGAAAATTTTTTTGCATTCACTATTATTCTTGTCATTTTACTATTTCCATTGCCATTATTAGAATGAGAAAAAATTTTTTACCTGAGGTAGAAAACCAACTTTAGCAAATCTGGTGATAGCAGGAAAAGGTTTAAGGGCAATACTGAAACCAGCCCTCTGATGGCTTCCTGTTCTGTTTCACAATATGGGTTGTAGGCTGTATTTTTTCCTGTATTTTTGCACTGCTATAAAGCTGGATAGGTCACCCCAGCTTCTCCCAATCCATTCATTTAGTTCATGGCTGAGTCTGATCAGATATCTGTCTCTGGTACCCAGCTATCTCTTTCGCTTAAATCTGCTCTTTGATGGAGCACCAGGCTACCAGAGGCTGCTGACAAGGTTAAATTCATTGATCTGGGCTTCTCCACCAAATGAATGGCGCACATCTCTATGACAGCAAGTCAAAGGGATACAAATTATAATTCAAAAGGAGAAAAAAGCACCTTTGAAAAACAAATATGAAAGAAGAAAAAACAACTCCTTTTAATCTGCTGCTGTTTTTTTAAAACAAATTTGAAAGAAGAAAAACAACTCTTTTTTTTCTCTTGTCTAACATTATTCTTATACTCACCCTGTCCACTGAGATACCTTAGGTTTAGGTATTTTACCAAAATGTATTTAAATGAAGTCAAAAAGTTCAAGCCAGTTGTTTGCTACTGGAATCCGTAATCATCAAAAATCTCTGCTGAGACACGACTTTGGTCTGTAGTCTGAAATGGCCACAGGTTAGACTGAGACCCTGGAGCACACTGTGCCTGGGATGAAGAATTTCCACAAACTGAATTCAGCCTCACAAGTACAGAATATCACTAATGGATATCTGTAGGAAAAAAAACAAACAACCAACCAAACCAACCTACTGAACTCAGGAGTTAAGACCCAACCTCCTTTAATTTACTAATGAAATGCAGCTCCTGTATGCTGGACAGACCAGAGATTAGACCCCTTGTGTGGCTTCTCTGGAAACAAGAAGAGCCCTGTTTGCCCCAGACAGGGCTCTGCCTTTCTGTTTTTGTATCCAGACACAAATTACAAACTTGTTGCTGCATTGAGTTATAAAACAAAATCACCACTCTGTTTTGGAACTTCAGCAAAGAGTAAATATGCACCTACTCAGTTAATGCTTAGTGTTGAACGGAGACAATTTATCAGCAGATGCAACTACTATCTGTGTTTATATAACCTATGGAAATTGGGCAGCACTTTGAGAAGCTGTCATATTAATTATTTTTTCTTGAAAATCATTGTAGGAACGATAATTGTGGTGAGCTCTTTTTTGATGCTGGCACAGACATTGTAGGCAGCCCTGTGGAAAGCATCCTTCTTCAGCAGGCATTAGTCTTCAAAGCTATGACAAGCTCAGGTTACTAAAATCAACCTGTCTCTGTTGTGCAGGACTGGGAGGAAGATTCTTACTTCACATAATTTGTATGGATTAAGGGAGACACAATTTTTAAAGGATATTTATTTTAGTGGGGTTATTCCCCAGACTATCCAACATTTAATAAAAAAAGAAAATCAATTAAAGGAAATCCTGCTTCAAAGGAATGCATGTGAATGTCTCATTTAACAAGGGAAGCAAAAGGATTTGTAATCGATTATCATGAAAGATTAAAAATAGTAATCAATATATTAATCATGATGATCGAAACCCCTGAGGACACTTATGTAGACAGTAAGAGAAACCAAGAGTTTGTTCCATCTCTTTATTTTGAAAGAGTTAATACCATGTAAAGATGGAAGTGAGGATAGGTGGACTCAGGAATGCAGTGGGAAAGGATAAGATCAATTTGGTATTGTTACTTAGATATGCATGACTTCTGCTGACCCTGATTTCTTCATTCACTCTGGGTGAAATTCATCCCTCTTTAGTCTATCAGTTCAAAGTCTTTGGATAATTTTAGTAGCAGAGATAAGGCTTAAAAGAGTATTTGAATGATATGTAAATCTTATGCTTGTGTTGCGCACAGCGAGTTCCCTTTTAAGGACTAATTTGCTGTTTATGGACATTCAGTTCTGGCCCTCACAGTAGCAGAAGGCTCTCTAATCACCTATTTTATCAACAAATAAGAAAGTACTACTCCTTACTAAGTGCTGTTCAACAGCACATTTTTACAGGCATCTAATGTCAACCGTGTGTGAAGAAAAAAAGGATAGAGTATGGTTTTAAACTGTCCCTTCTCAGTTTCATGGAGACTCCTGTGGAGGCTTATGAAATGGCAGGATGGATCTTGTTGGAAACAAAGTGGTTCATCAGTACAGTTCTTCAGAAAATTCCAAACGTGTCTTTCTACAGTGTTAATAGGAAAGGCTTTGCAATCTCTAGAACATAAAATTAAATCTTTTTTATTACAAAGCTGTTCAACCTGCAACCTGACCTACTAACAATTCTACAATATAATTATAAAAGTTTATTGGCATCAAATGAAATACTTGTTCAAATCTCAAAGATTTATAAACAAGTTTAAGTAAAAATAAGAAAAATATAAGACTGAAAGTTACTTTTAAGGAGGAGGGCTAAATTTAAATCCTCAGAAAATATCAGATTTATAGTATTTTTCCCTCTGCATGATTTTGTTCCTCTCTTCATTCCATAAATAAAGAATTGGGTATAACAGATTTAATCAAAGATTGATATCAATAACCCCAGCTCTTTACCCAAGAGCATTTATGTTGACAAAGTACGGCCGGTATTGTTATCATATAAATTTTATGAAAAAAACCCAAATCAAAAAAATGTAGACGGATGGTAGTTAATAGTGGTTCACACAAATCATGCTATGTGCTTTATTGATAATAAATTTGTGTGAATAATGTAATTCCCTAACATTAAAGATTCTTAGTTGAGCCTGGTGTTAACCTTTATACAGAATCTGGTAATTCCTTGTGAGGGTCTCCTACACACAGAGTGATACCCCAGCCCTTTTGGGGTAAACAGTAGCTTGCTTTCATGAATAATATAATGCTTCGTTGGAAAGGACATTTTTTACTGTGATACCTTCCTGCATTTACATGTCTAACGTTCTTTAATGCTGGTAAATGAAGTTGACATGTCTCAGTGAATTTATACGGGTGTTAATTATCAACTAATACTAATAATAAACAGCAAAATTGGTACCACTAATTGGCTCTTTAAGATGTTTTTTCCACTTCCCAGTCTCAGAGCACTTTAAAAATCTGTGGCGCAATAAGCCTCACAATACCTCTAATAGTTATGTCAGGAATTTGTCATTTTCTCTTAACACTTGGAAGGAAAAAATGGCACAATGACATTTAATGATTCAGCCAAGAATAAGGTCTTGCCAGAGCTAGATTAGTACCTGTGCCATTCTATTCCAGGTTTCTGCTCTGGCCACTGAACTGGACAGCTGCCCCAAAGCAGCATGTTGTCAGTAAGGGTACATCAAAACAAGACAAATGTGAGCAGTAGAGAACACAGGAAAGTAGACAAGTGGGAAAGCATTAAATGAGCCTTGCCAAGGAGCAAGGAGACAGCTCAGGGACCTCTTCATCTCGGAGCAGCAGGGCTACCTCCTGTGCAAAAGAAGCATCTCTTTAGGTGAAATCATTATGAGCAAGCTCAGAGAGGCAACAGAACAGGGACGACCAGCTATTAACAGTGGTCACTCCTCCAAACTGATGAGAGCCCTAGATCAGCTTTGCTCCTACACAGAGACAAAATCAGGCACCAGCAAGATGCTTACTCTCTCTCTGCCTGGAGGGTTTCTGTTTGTCACTCTCAGCAAGAGCTGGCTTCTCACACACTGGATTTTTGTCGCACTGAGGGTCAAATCAATCAGAGCACAAGACCATTGAGTTGGAATCCCTCTTCCCCAGCTGAAGACCATCTCCACACCCATCAGAGTATGTTCTGGTCCTGGTTGCAGCCCTAGACATCACCTAGCTGCTAGCGCTTGCTTGTAGTACTGTGAACCAAAAAAAATTTGTACCTCTCAGGACCCAAGGAGTGCTCCCTGGGCTGCTGGCAGACCATATAGTGGTGGTGGACACACCTTACCACACTAACAATAATGGGGACAGCAAAGGACTTTGACATACCCCATTTCTTTTCCTGCCAGCTTTCCAGGTGCATGGAACTGGATCATCTCTGAATATTTCTCCAGACCACTTGGTTAGAGCTTCCTGTGGCAATTTCAGCTGAAGCTGGGGAAAGATGATACTGTCTTGAACTCACACATAAACTGGGTGAAGATAAAGGGTGCAAGATTAGTTCTGACCTTTTGCAATGTTGAAGTGATTCATTATGCTGTCTTAATATTGTTTAAGAATATGGTAAAATTCTATAAGCATTTTATGACTGTTACTGTGCTATTACTAAAAGAGAACATCCGAATAAATTCATTATGTTCAGCACCTCTGTACACATCCTTTCCTAGTCTACATAGAGCAAATAAACCAGCTCAACTTAAGAAAAAAAAAAAAGAAAATAGAAGCTGACTCTTTTAAGCACCTTTAGCAACATGGCACATTCAACATTGCCTAGAAACAGTGGTTTTGTGCTAATTCAATGGGAGCGTTGCTACTTACTGAATCCCCAAACCTACCACCCCCTGGTGCTTTCAGATTTCTCTCAAGTGAGCATCCATCCAGTTCAATCTGAGAGTGCTGACAAGAAATCACAGGCTGAGATGGGGGGGGGACCTAAATAAAAAAAGGTGTATTTAGCCATAGCTAAATAATTTTCTGAGTTATGCCCTAAATAACTGAATAAATGAATAAATAAAAGTAAATAATCCTGCAGGAAGCAGTGTTTTGAGAGATCCACAAATAAACAGAAATGAGTTAAAAGCATTATTTGAAAAATAAAATGAAATAACAAAAGTCAAATTACAGGGCTGAATTAAGGTAATCATAATGCAGTTTTCAAATATATTTGCTGTTTAGAGCTATGGAAAACAAGATTTAAATTTGACCACTTAGAAATAATAGCAGCAGTGCACCGGGAATTGGATGCAGATGCGGCAAGCTGTGGAAAAGCTCACTTCTTTTTGCTTCTATCTCTGCTCATCATGAGGAGGCATTTAGCCATGACCAGGGTCAGATCCCACTGCCTGATAGAACAGGCTTTAGAAAGTGTGTGGAGAATTAATGCCCAGGGGAAGATGAAGTCTGAGAGTCCTTAGTCTTGCATACCAATGCTTTATCTCAAAATTCACAATGTGAAAATGACAGGACATGCCTAATGATGAATCTCTTAGTCATTTAAGATGGTAAAAAGTCTCAACAGCATAGCTGTTTCCCACAGTCCACTTTAGGTGGCTGTGAGGAGTGTCAAAAGCTCCAGAGAATGGATCGAGCTGTTTTGAGAGAGGTGAATTCATCCCTCCTTTCTTGCATGTAACGAAAGGAGCAGCACAGGTAATTGACGTAGTGCTTATGTACATCTGCCAAAGAGCATCTGGAAATAACCCTGAGAGAGGTCACACTCATACACAGATGTGAGAAGGGACTTTGACAGGCTTGAGAGCTGGGTCTGTGCAAACTTGTAGAAATTCAACAAGGTCAAGTGCATGCTCTTGCACACAGGTCTGGGCAGTCCCATGCACAAACACAAGCTGAGTGGAGGATGGATTCAGAGCAGCCCTGAGAAGAAGGACTTGAGGCTGTTAGTGGATAAGAAGCTCAGCATGACCTGACAATGTGCACTCACAGCCCAGAAAACCAATTGTATCCTTGATTAAATCAAAAGAAATGTGACCAGCAGGTTGAATGAGGTGATTCTGCCCCTCTGCTCCATTCTTGTGACACCCCAAATAGACTGTTGTGTCCAACTCTGGGCTCACAACATGAGGATGTGAAGAACAGATTACCCAGAGAGGCTGTAGTCTCCCTCACTGGAGATATTCAAGAACTGCCTGGATGCAATCCTGTGCCATGTGCTCTGGGATGACCCTGCTCGAGCAGGGAGGCTGGATCAGGTGACTCACTGTGGTGCTTTCCAACCTTACCCATTCTGTGATTCTGTGGGCCAGTTGTAGTGAGTCCAGAGGAGGGCCAAGAAGATGATCAGAGCCTGGAGCCCTTCTGCTATGAAGACAGGCTGAGAGAGCTGGGATTGTTCAGCCTGGAAAAGAGAAGGCTCTGGGGTGACCTTAAAGCATTTTTCAGTACCTAAAGGGGGCTGAAGAGACCTACAGAGAGAGCACAAGGGGTTCTGGCTTTAGACTGTAGAGGGCAGGTTTAGATTAGATATAAGGAAGAAATTCTTTACTGTGAGAGTGCTGACACTCAGGAAGAGGTTGCCCATAGACCCTGTGGATGCCTCATAACTGGAAATATTCAAGCCAGGTTGGATGGGGCTCTGAGCAACCTGGTGCAGTGAAAAGTGTCCCTGCCCATGGCAGGGGAGTTGGAACTAGATAATCGTTAGGGTCTTTTCCAACCCAAATCATTCTATAATTCTATGAATCTATGAGAGGCTCCTTGGTTGTGGCAGCTTCTCTCAGTGGCTACATGAGCACAGATTCTATTCTGAGTTGTCATGCACAGAAATTTTTTCCAATTTTACTTCATCTTGGATACTAGTCTGTTTATATTTGAGTCACAGCTTAAAACTCACTGTGTGTATGTCTATGAGGAGATGCACTGGTTGCAGGAAAGACTATGGGTAGCTCAAGTCTTCAAATGAATTGTTTTTTCCTCCATTAAAAGCCTCAAAAGCCAGCCAGGCTGTATCCAGGTATAAGGGTCAGGTTGACATCCCAGTCATGGGACTCAGTCTTCTTTCAGCTTGTATCCTGGCCTTTGCCATCCCTTTACTTCTATTGCCTCAGGAGCAGCCATGCCTGATGTGCAGAATCCCACAGCCAGGGGGCCAGCAGCTCTTCACCTAAAATTGTAGAATGTGCTGCTAAAAGTATTATGGGGATTTTAGTAATTTAGCATCTGTAAGAAAGGTTAAGAACATAAGAGCAGACTTAACTGGGTCAGGGCAAAAATCAACCTAGCACAGTATCCGTGCTCAAACATTGACCAAAAGTAGAAGCCTGGGGAAGAACAAGTACACAAATAAAAATATATGCAATTCCTCCTCCTCTACAACTCAAACTTTAAGGTCAGTGACTTCCTGACCTAAGACAAATGACATATCTGCATATTCATTAATCCTCAGTAGGTTTCTTTTCCAAACACTTTATAATTTCCCCTTGGAGCCGCATGACCATGCTTTGACAAGGAGAGCCAGGACTCCACTGTGTGTTACGTGAAGTTTTTTGCTTGTTTTGAGTCTGACTGCTGTTAGTGCCACTGGATGCCTCTCACTTTTGCTTTGGTGGAGACAGCAATCACGTTTCCCTTTTTCACTCTCTGTGTCACTTCTCATAGACAGTTATGTATGTCCCTTTCAATGACTCTTTTCCAGAGTAAAAAGTCCCAGGATAGTCAAGTATTCCTCACGAGGGAGCTGCTGTTTCATGCCTTTGATGATATTGTTCCAGTGCTTCTATGGGACAAAATAACTTGAAAAACAATCTCAACACATGGCTAAACCTTGGATTTATACTGTGGAAAGAAAAAAATTCTCTGCTCCTCTCTGTTTTCCTAGTATTTTGTGTGCTTTTTGACTGCTACAATACCCTGAGCTGGGGTTTTCACAGACATGTCTGTCGTGACAGTCAAGGCCTGAAATACAACTATCAGCATTGTGCCCATCATTCTGCATGTGAAGTTTGAGAGTTGTTCCCTGGATGTGGGTGATGACTTCTGCCCACAACAAGTTTCTTCTGCTCAGACATTCACCTGCATAAGGTTGCTCAGTAAGACTGAGTGATTTGCAGTATAATGGTAGATGAAATTACCAACAAAACAGGACTAAAAGACAACAACCCACACGAAGACATTTCCCACATGAAAAAGTCCTTTGGATTCTTGCTCTGCTAACCCTGTGAGTTAATGTGGATGGAGTTTGGCCCTGTGCCTCTGGAGTTTAAATATTTAATAAGAGCTCCTAACACTGAAGAATAAACTGCAGTCCTCTTTCCAAGAATCCAATACAGGAAATGAAAGCAAGGTGAGTGTTTTCTTTTCATCATTTTCTGGTCTCATTTTCTTCCCATCAATCACAGAGGAAAACTGACACTCCCATGTAGTGTCATGTGTTTCCACCAATCCTGGGAAATCCCCTTCTACTGCTCCCGTCTCTTATAGTCTTCTCTCTTACTCCTGACAAGCTCCAGAGCAGGAGCAAAGACTCACCAACTCAGCACCCACTTTTTGCTGGGGCAATGAGTACCCAATGGAGACTGTGCAAGGAGCACTGTCCTGTCTGTAAACCAAGCACAACTCTCCTTCCCTATGGTGTGAAGACAGTGCCACTAGGAATCTTCATTCACCTGACCTGCAGGAGAAGGGTGACACCTTGGCTCAGTGGCAGGGGCCAGCAGCCTGAGCACTGTGACTGATGTGGGCTTTTGTTGCCCAAAAAGGAGACGATTCCCTGTGACTTTGACCCTGAGCTTCATCTTTGTGCCTTCCCTGGCATGCAGTGTGATAGTTAATGATGAAAGAACAGGAATGTTTTGTCCTCACATAAAATCACATTTATTCACTGCTAGTAGAGACTTGTTTCTCTACCTGAGATTTTATTGGGTGTGAATGGATGTCTTTGCATCTCTGAGCATTGCATCCAGGGCACATTGGTTATAATTCAACATGCAGACAGTTTACTCCAGCAAGCAGAACAGAAACTACTCTACCTGGTCTGCTGTCTCATAGGGAAAAAGATTTCCATGTTCCCTTCCCCCTGCTTAATTACTTTCAAAGCAGATAATTAAAAATATCAAAGGGAAGTATCACTGTCTCATTACATTCCACATTTAAATGAACATAATATGGCAGGAAATTATTTCGAGCATGAAAGAAATAGGAAAAGCAGACTAAGAGTGGACCAGTCCAATTCTTCAATTTTGTCGGAGAGAAAGAAAATCTAACTCTTAATAAAATTAAAAAAAAAAAGGTATTTTAACATAAGGAAAGGTTTAAAATAATAGATGCATTGAATATATTTTTATGATTAACTGGCTGCGCAACTTACTTTTTTTTCAGTTAAGTGTAACTAAGGTTCCTAATAGTATAAGCATTTTTGTTTATAGTTTGCTGTACCTCAAATAAGAGTCTTGTCCTGGTAATTGCTCATGTTTCAGTGTTGAAGTCATTAAATAACACTTCTGTCAAATTAAAAGTTTAATATAAAAGGAGGTTTATTATCAGCATGCCAGCACTTGCTTCCTAAAAATGAGTGCTCATGTACTTTACAGAGGCAATACACTAGAAGAGCTAATGGGAAAGAGATGGAAGAAAAAAATTTATGTAATTGGACAGCATTTCTGGGACTGAAACCCAGGTCTCCTGCTGGCTTTTTTTGTAGCTCTGTTGCCATATTTCCCCATTTTTAAAATAGTGGTATCATTGCTGAAACACTAGTAATGAAAAGAACTATTTGTAGGACTGAGGTGTGCTTGATGCTCGTGGAGCAGTTCCACTGATATCACCATGACACCACAAGTGGTGAGCTAAACATAAGATCATTTCAAGGACTTAAACATATAGATTTTTGTCAGCAGTCTTTTAAATATATTCAATGCTTTAAATCTGTGGTGTTTATCGACAAGTGTCAGCTTTCCAATTACAATGTGACAATGAAATATTCATACACCTTCACAGCAAAGTGACACAGTGAACAAAACCAAAGCTAGATAACTAACTAATGCACACTGGCCTAAACAAAGCAACAAAAGCAACTACTCAGCACGAGAGCCTTATGCTGGGAAGTAGCAAGAAAAAACAAACATAGAAAAAATTGCCAATTTTTACATCCCTCTTCATTCACCCCTGTCAAAGATGGAGAGAAATCAAAAAGTTTGAAGAAAACTTTAAATTTGACCACAAGATATATTTTATTGGTCTTATCATAATATCGCCTAAAACCCCAAATGGAACTGTTTGTACCCAAAGTGCTTGCACTCTAAGCAATGTTTTGCAAATAATATTTGTAAAAAGTTTCTATGCTCTATTTTGAAGATGGCTTGCTAGGATTTAAATGTCACAATCCCAATAAGGCAAAACCATGCTGGGGCAAGAAAAGTAAAGAGTCAAGTCTCTTGGCCTCCTTTCACTGCTTGAGAAGACAGCTGGAGGAAAAGACATGATGGGAGAAATGGCAAAAACTAAATTAGAGTCTTAAAATCCCATTTCAGGTTTAATGATCAAGAGTGTTAACTCAAGGATTTATACCTGTACTTTTGAAACTGATGTCTGTAATTAACTAATCATTTTGCAGAGCTTATATACTCTCTGAGGAAAGTGTAAACTGTGCAAGTTTCGTGGTTGCAAGTAGCTGCACAACAACAGCTTCCAGAAGTTAATTGCAAGGGCAAAGACAAGACTTGGACTGTCCTTCTCCCTGCAAAGCACTGGTTGGCACTGATGGAGCTCAAACAGAATTATTTATAGCCACTGGAAAATAGGGTCCAGGTAACTTTCCTCTGATGGGTGGATTTTTAGGTTTTGGACTAATTATACTAGAGACACAAAGATACATGTGATGACTATATGCAGAGTTAGCTCAATTTCAATAGGATTCGGGTTCAGGGTTCAGGTTCCTAAAGGAATAGGGTTGTATTATCAACTCAAGCTGCATCAGGGGAGATTCAGATTGGACATGAGGAGGAATTTCTTCAGGAAAAGGGTTTTCAAGCATTGGAACAGACTGCCCAGAGAGGTGGTACCATCGCCATCTCTGGAGGTGTTCAAGAAACCTCTGGGCATGGCACTTAGTGCCGTGGTCTGGTTGGCAAGGTGGTAATCAGTCAGAGGCTGGATAATCAATGATCTTTATTATTTCCAGTACAGATATTTCATGGGTTGCTATGCCCTCCATTCTTCAGAGCCTCTCTGCCAATGTTTAGGTGCAGTGCTGTGTCAGTCACGGCACATTTAGGTCAGTCACTGTGCTTGACAAACCCTTCCAAAATGGGGAGCATTGGGAGTTAAGATGAGGAAATGGATCAGCTCCTGGAGAGCTGCTTAAATATGGAAGGGAAAACAGGAAAACAGAATTGAAAGCCCTTCACAGAGCAGGAAACTGTACACAGGTACTGTTACATTACACTGAAGTAATGGATGCCATAGTATTTACTGATTTGGCATGAAAAAAGCAGGAGTGGCAGGACCTTGTTAAGGGAAACCATATATGGACAACTTAAGATCTCGGGGGCTTGTCCTCCCCTGTCTTGTTTGCTGTTGTTCCCCTTGGCAGCCTCATCCAATAGCAAGGCTGAGTGTGAACTCCAAAAATGAGAAAAGCCACCACACAACACAGTCGCTGCCAAGCACACATCAATGCAGACAGAGAGTAGATGCCTTTATCAACACCCACACAAGCACACTCAGCACTTGAATCAACCACAGCCTGATCCTGCTCCTCCTTGCCGGCTCACCAAGACTGTGCTTTCCAAACGGATGTGCAGACACCCCAGCTTTATTGATTTAAAGACACACAAACCAGACATCAGGTCCATCCACAATCCCACGATCCCTGTTTATCCCAGATCCAGTCCTGGGTTTTCCAGTTTTTGGTCTCCAAATCAGTGGTAATCCTACTTGAAGTTTGGTAGCAAATCCAACACATATTGCCCTATTCATATCCAGAAAATGGAACAAAGTTAACAAAATGGAAATAGAGCTTAAGGAGACAACAGGACAGACTGTTGTGATCAGGTAAGTGCACTGATTGGCATCTCTCTTACTCATGCCCAGTCATATTTATCCCTCTTCCTCTCCTTTTTCCCACATGTCATACTGATCATAGAGGAGAAAATGTTGCCATTTTGGCATTTACTGAGGCAAAATTCGTTATGAAGCTGCTCAATAGTTTTTGTGAGTTATATTTTGAGTCGTCAAGTATTACTGAGGAACAATGGGCAGGATACAATGCACAGTTCATTAGAAATTATTGCTGTCTGAAGTAATCTAGGATGGACAGTCCTGGACAACGCTGATTTTTTTCTGCCATGGTAAGGCTATACAAACCATTAAATAAAGTAAGTCAGGGTATGTGTGGAAGTACATGTATATTCTTTTGTAAAGCAAAATAAGTCTACATTGAATTTCTACCATCTGGCAAAACCAGAAAATTGTCAATATTAATAGCACTGTCAAATCACCATAGAAAGAATTACAGACATAAAAGTGATGGAGGTAGCACCATTATTACTTGCTGTGAAGCTTTACCCCTGAACAGAAAAAGGAGGTGGTTTGGCCATAGCAGGAGCTCATGTGACAGCTCATATGACAACAGTATCAGTTTAAAACAAAAGAGTGGTAATTTTTCTGGCTGAGATATATGTGTTTTTGCTTTTGTTGGACACAGAAGACAATATTGCAAAGATGTCCACAGGAGTTCACAAGAGTTGAAAGATTTTTTGACCTTCCATCAGTTTCATTTTATAGAATCAGGGAACTTTTTGCCATAGGTACTTCCTCCTCTTCTACACTTAGTCATAAAATGCTTCTTGGAGCCACATGAGAACACGAATGATCATATTGCATAAGGCAAAATACTGCCAATATTTTTATCACTTTACTTCTGTTCGAAGCATATCAAGAATACTAATTAAGACATTCTACAGAGAAGCTATAAAACAACCCAATGCACTTACAATCTGTCTTATTATAGCTTATAGTGGGTCAACCAGATAATAAACAAGGAAAGATCAATTGTAGCTGCTGGGAGTATTGGATAAGGCTTATGTTCAGGCTTGGATAAAGTTCTGGGGCATTGACATTTTTCCAGGAATTCATTAGGCTGAGTTCCATGCAGGAGTCAGTGGAGCAGCTTCACTGAAATCAGCTCTCAGCAGCAGCCAAGAGAGCCAGGGAATATAATGAACCTTTAGCTCAGGTGTGCCTCTAACTGCTGGGACTGGGAGTGCAGTAATCAGATAGTGCTGCAGGAAAGCAGACTCTCAGTAAGCAGTACTTTTAGTAACAATTTTTCTGGGCAGTCATCTGGTCACAAGGGGTGCAGTGATGTTTCTGTGTTTGTGCCTTGTGTTATAGATCTGGCTGAGGACATGAGGCAGGGGCTCATGAAGTAGCTGGTATTGTCTGCCTGTGCCTAGTTACTGTGTTTAGCTAGAGGAGTGCTGCAAGCTCCCAGCAACGGGAACATTATTACATTTTCTAGGAATTTCTAAAAAATTGTTAGATAGATTAATTAGCTTGTTAACAGGAGGTGAAGAGCATTATCCTTTACAGCTGAACATGTGACACTGACTTGTAAATTGCAAGTTTTTTGCCTTTTTAAGGAAACAAGACTTAATGTACTAAATGTGAGCTCAGTTCCCCTAAGTGACTTCCACTCTCTAGGGACTGGTGAGTAATGTGGTGGGGAGTAGGCTCAAGGCACTGAAATGAAATTTTAAATAAAATAAGAATTTGTGGGGGCTTTCTCAGCTCCAAAATCCAGGTGGAAGAGACATCATTCATGCAGCTAATTCCCATGGTGTGTCACACAAACACATATATGTAGAATGTTCCTAACAGAGCTGGCACCAGGGACACAGGAATCCCATGCAGTGCAGCAGACTGAAAGAGCCCAACCTTTGCTTATCCCTGGGATGACTTATGTGCCTGTTCAGTGAACAATTGTTGGAATAACTTTGGATTTTATGAGGAAGCAAGGTAGGGAGGCATTTTTTCTGATCAGTTAATACTGAAACTTTCTATTTTGGCATCTTCTTGGAGTTTTAGGTTCTCCTAATAAAGATGCATGCAGGGAGGACGATAGCGGTTAGTTGACTCTACTCTCTTTTGTTAGCCAAAGGAGCAATTTTCCCTAGTCCCCTTCCCAAAGTAGGCTAGCCACAGGCAAAATTATTCTTAAAAGCTATACCTTTAGAGATTGACCTTAGTTATAAGGGAAGGTGAGAGAGTTAATGCTTTGAGGAAGAAGTAGAGGAGTAGAAAAACATGTTTTCATCTAGAAGGTGATCTGAGTAATCAGTTACTCAATTGCTCTGTCTCTCACTTTCTTACATACCCAAGAGCACTTTCTTTATGCCTTTCCCACCAGGCTGCTGAAGGCTTGCAGCAAATCTTCAATGGATAGCTTGCAGTTCTGATGACTTCCTATATTATTTCAAAATTAAATGTCTTTCAAAGTGTTGGCTTACAATATTAGAATTCCTCAGTCTTTTCCCTCTTCTCTGCTCAAACACCTTGCAGAATATAATTGTAAGCAATTTCACCCACATCTTATTCCAGCTACCAGGGAATAATCTCTTCATTTTCTCAATTTGCCCAGTGGAAACACTGCTAGTGTTTCTGAAAAACAGTTTTTCTCCCCTACTATGGGGAATAAGAGCAGCAAGATTAAAGGAAGAAGAAAGTAAAGATGGAAGAAGTGAGACAGAGCAATGGGTGAGGATACAATCTCTGGCTGATACCAATCAGGAGGAATGCCAGTGCCTGGCGTTGCAGACAAACGTAACTTGTGGGATGTAAGAGAGTTGGGTCTGGAGTTACTCACTCTGAGAGCAGCTATATGAAGTGTCCCAGGTATGAGCCAACACCAAGGGCCAAAAGAAGTCTGAAAGCTAAGGAGCTAAAATATGATTCTACTTTGAAGTACGGTTGTGAAAATAACACCTTCTCACCCAACATTTTGCCACTTGTTGGGATTGCACAAAGTAGCTGAGATTTGTTCTGGAGGTCATCTGCTCAAATAGGGGCAGGACCATGTCCAGATGGCTTTAGAACATCTCCAGGGATGGAGTCCTTATGACATTTCTGGTCAACCTGTACTACTACCTGGACATCTTCACAGTGAAAGTGTTTCCTGATGTTCAGATGGAACCTCCAGTGTTTCAGTTTGTGTCCATTGCTGTTTTGTCGTGTCCCTGGGCACCACTGAAAAATAGACTGGTTCTTTTATTTAGAGTCTGACTCTGACTTCGTTGGTAAAGTTTGAGAAAGATGTCCAGGAAGTAAATTATCTGAGATATAAAGGTGCTCAGTGGGATTTATCTTAAAATCCCTTGTCTGAGACAAGACACTTCCTCCACATGGAAAGCACTCCAGAAAGAAGGCTTCACCATCTTACTTCAGTATCCTTCACTGCACTAATACTAAGGGATAAGGGTTATCATCTCTTCAAAATATCACTGTTAAGAAATACTCTGTTATTTTATGGGTTCTTGGAGACATCATCTCCTAATGAGCTTTATTTCCTCTCTCATACTAAAAGTGAAAAAACTCAGTAAAGAGTCTGAACTTACCCAGTGCTGCTTGCATGTCAAAGCTTTATTTTTGAAAAGGTTTTTGCCTGCTCTCACAGTGAATCTTTTGCATTGCTTTTCATTTGAAATATACACTTTGAGGTTTGAAGTACTCATTGCTTTGCCCAAGGACTGGGTCCTTTTTGGCTTTTGCTTCTGTTGTTATTTCCAGCCTCATTTCTGCCTGCTCCTTATTCAGAGTGGCTGGGACCTGGCATCTCTCATCACTGGCTTATGCTTGGTGTTTGTTTCAAGCAAGATCTGTTTTCTGTCAAATTCACTGAGCGCCACTAACCATGGTGAAATGCCAAGGTCAAATCTCTCGCCATATATTTTATCTATCATGTAATCCTCTTTTGAGAAAGCACTATTACACTGATTAAGGGGTTATACAATGCTCACAAATCTTCCATTTCTCTGTTTGCACTTAATAAATTGGGCTTGGCCATCGTTGGAGGTGCAGATGGACTGCCAAGTGCAAAACACCCATCCTGAAGGCAGCATCTAAGGCAGCATGGAGTTGAAGGTGGCCAAAATCATAATTCATGCAAAATAACATTCTTGGATGCTTCAGCTCTTTTAGCTACTCCTACAATGCTGCCAGTTGTAACTGTAACTAGCAATGCATATCTTGCTAAATCAAGCTCCAGACAAGGCAGCCTACTGGGGACTGGGGGGAACCTCTAATGTGTCTTTCTCTGGCAGCTCTGCGAGCAGCCCAGCCAGGCAGACAATAGACCAGCAGACTTGCTCACTCTTGTATGCATGCACAACAAATAAAATATGCTCTGGTAGTCCTGCAAGAGGACAATTCAGTCTTGTGCATCCTTTTCCTTTTTGACCCTAGTAAACATGACTCCAGGCATAGCAAACAACTTCACTATTGTTCTCAAAGGCAGAAAATAGAATATCACGGAATAGTGGGAGTGATAAGAAAAGGTTTTTCTATGACCCTTTCTTGTGAATTACAAGGTTCCTGATTATTTAGCAGGTAAAAAATCATAGCATTATTCCCAGCCTCTTCCTGGAACTCATTTTTATTAAATGAAACTGATATTTTTCAGAAAACAGTAAAAGATCCTTCCTCTTCCCCTCCTTTTGCAATAGTATAGGTAAGAGATTAGAGCCTCCACAAAATATCTCAGGCCCATGAAATAATTTTCTTATATTTAATCACTTCCCTTCTCCAACTCTTTTTATGCTGTCTAACTCTAGGATTTCTGCATGGTGAAAGCTTTTTATAAGGTAGTCTTCAGTTTCTTTCCCTTATATTCTGGCAAGCTTCAGTATCGTTCCTTTCCTCACTTTCTGGACTACAAGTTTAACAATACTCCATGTTCCCTTCATCACAGAAACAAATATTCTGGGGTTTCTGTCCATTTCACCTGATTAGAAAGGTATCAATTACCATTGCAACAGATTACTTTCTAGCTTTGTTTGCAGTTTTCTGTATGAAGCACCTCTGCTGACTCTTACAAGCACTCAAATTCTTACTCTAATATAAAAAACACAGCAATAGGACAAGAAAAAGACATCTTTCTGGCCAATATCAATATCATTATCAATATCAATATCTGATCTAGGTTCCAGTGGCTGAGCTGTTTGTTCATGTGCATCTCCATTGGGGAAAAAAAACAAATATGACTCATGGCAGGACAAAGGTGAGGATATAAAGAATACATGTCCAGTATGATGCTTAGTATGATTAGGGCAAGAACTCTCTCTTCTGTAGTGTGCTTAGGAGGAGATTTTTGATTTCACAGTTCAAACATGAGAACATGGCTTTCTGAAACAGAATTTCAGATTTTGATGAACAGCAAACAGTTGCACACAGCTCTGCAGTTAGTTCCAAGTTCACCTAAAGCAACAATATGTCATAGACGTTACTTGGTTTCTTGTTGAACACTGCTGGTTTTTCACATGAAGGTGCCTTGCAGCACAATCTCGTGTCTTAATACAATCTCTATTAGGAGCTGTACTTGTATAGGATCTCCTTGGAATCTAGGTGAAATCAGGTTTTTGAGGATAGCTTTTAAGGGAAGTTGAGATTTCAGTGGATTGAGTTTGGGTGCACATTTGAGAAACAGAAGAAAGATTAAGTCATTGTTATAGTTTAATACACCAGAATATTTATTATCAGCTTGCTAGATTATACCGCTACATATGAAGACCCGAGAGAAATCTCTATCTGTTGATGTATGGAGATACTGTGTATTTTCAGGATGCATATGTAAATGATAATGCCACAATAGTTCAGTAGTCCAGTGTATGCTAAATCACATTGTCTTCCTGTGTGGGGAAATCCACTGATACTCCTACTTAGGCAGTTGCTTCAATATCTTCTGTCACAGCCTTTCCTCAATTTGCCCAGTACTCCAACAGTGGATCTAAATAATCTGAATTTTGCAGGTGCCCTTCAATTTTTGTTAGTTTAAGTGGAAAAAAATGAGGCAGACCTGAGTGATGATACACAGTGTTCCTTCTGGTGATCCACCTTTGTTTCTCTAACCCTATAAGATCGCTAATGTGTCTGTCATTTCCCAAAGGCGGAATTTCGAAAAGACTTGCAGAATTTCTGGATTTGCTAGTCCAAATTCTTCCCTTGTACAGCCATCTGACAATCTAAGATCTCTACCCCAAGAGATACCCTCCTATTTAATGGAGCTCTACAGCCCTGTATTCTCACTTCTAGAGTCATGCTGAGCCCTCCATGCTGCCCTCAACAAAGTCAGAAATTGAAGTGTTGTAATAGCTAAGAGGTGGTCAATGTTTTCAAGAGGTGAAAGAATCATGTATACTTATGTTCTGCTAAATGCCTTCGAGAAACCACAATGCATTGTGCAAAACTCTACTTTGAGAATCATTCTTCCAAAAGAGAACCTGAGAACAAAACATAATCCTATCCCAAGAGATATGCTGTGCTTCTGGTCTTTATTTAGGCTTGCTTCATGTTTGCACTGAAAGGAAAGGAAGAATCAGTGCATGCAATCCAGTGTTAGCTTGCTGTGTTAATATCTGCAGCAGTGACTAATGTCTGTTGTCACATATTCCCACAAGGAATAACATCCCAGACAGTGAACTCTCAGAAAACGCCAGGAAGCTTTTGGCATTAGTGTTCAAACACTTTGGCTTTTTCTGTACTAGCAGTGAATGCAACATCCCTGTATTTCAATTCTTTTCAGTCTGGAAAAAGTTAAATGAGCCCAGAACAGCTGACTGTTTGCAGACTTGTACTTTGTACCCAAGTACTATCGGTCCACTGAGATTTGAGATTGTTTTTAACACATTTGTCAGCATGTTCAGCTGAGATGTGTGTTAACTGGATATATTCAAGGCAGTATTGTTGATCCATTTTGTGAGAGTTGAATCAAGATCCAGAGGTGAAAGAGAATAACCAGTGTTTTCCCCTCAGTTCACACAGGCTGCTGAATAAATTGCCAGGTAGAAACTTCTGCATTTTCCTACCTAGAAATTTACACCCCATTTTATCATAAAATTTTCAAACTTTCTTCACATTAACATATGATGTTGGTTTCTAATTGAAGCACGTGGTCTGCCTCCATCCCATGCTTCATTTCTAGAAAATATCTGGGAATCCTCAATTCTTCCTCTGTTGGTAGCATTTTCATTGCATCAAACACTGCTGCCTCAGGCTTGAGGAAAGGGTCAGATGCTGGGGATGCTGAACAGGTGATTGGAATTGTTCTCCCTTATTTTAGCTTTGTGGTTCCTAACAAAGCTAGCTGATCCATGGAACAGGACATGTGCAGGAGGATGTGCAAGGTAGATTAATTTATAGAGACGAATATGAGGCTGTAGTACAAGGCTTTCTCTTTCATTAATGACACTTCAAGAGACTTCCTAAGCCTTTGAACCCTACTTATCATATTAAATTTGCCTTATTTTATGTGACTATTATTCCAGAATATTAAAATGTTTTGTTATATTTCAAAGTTCTGCACATGGATCAGGGCAATCCCAAGCATGAATACAGGCTTGGTGAAGAATGGATTGAGGGTAGCCGTGAGGATGAATACTTGGAGGTGTTGTTTGATGAGAAGCTCAGCATGGCCAATCAGTGAGCACTTGCAGCACAGAAAACCAACCATATCCTGGGCTGCATCAAAAGCAATGTGATGAGCAGGTCGAGGGAGGGGATTTACTTTGCCCCTCTACTCTGCCCTTGTGAGACCCCACCTAAAATTTTGCATCCCACATAAGAAGGATGTAGACCTATTTTAGTGGGTATAGGGAAGGGCCACAAAGTTGATCAGACAGCTGGAGCACATCTGCTAGGAAGACAGCCTGAGAGATCTGGGACTCTTGCTACTGGAGAACAGAAGGTTTCAGGGAGACCTTATAGCATCTTTCCCTACGTAAATGGGACTACAAGAGAGCTGGAGAGGGACTTTTAACAAGAGCATGTAGTGTTAGGATAAGGGGTAATGGCTTTAAACTGAAAGAGTGTAGGTTTAGATTAGATATTACTGGAACAGGTTGCTCAGAGAAGTTCTGGATGCATCATCCCCAGCAGTGTTCAAGGCCAGGCTGGATGGGGCTCTGACCAGCCTCATCTAGTGGAAGGTGTCCCTGCCTATGGCAGGGGTGTTGGAACTAGATGACCTTAAGTTCTATTCCAACCCAAACCATTCAATGATTCTACAGTATTTTTCTTAATTCAAGGAAGCTCATTTGTAAGCTCATCTTGAGGTAGGATAGTCCCTCACCTTCGTTTTTCAAACAAAATTACCTTGGAGCACTGCTTTCGGATCTTCTCTTACCCTGAAAAAACTTAACTGAGCCTAAGGCTGTGCTCAGGTCTGCTGGAATGGATACAGAAGAGAGATGGATGATTTTCTGTTAAAAAAAGAGGTGGAATCATGCTCATCTGCTGTTATTGTACTCCTTTATAAAGATGAGAGTGCTGGGAATAAATTTAGGACATAATATTAGGATATCAATTCAAACAAATTCATCTCATCTTGTTTGCAAGATCTTATTATTAAATTCAACCAGAGAAAAAATTTCCTCTTTTTCCCCAAAGGACTTATTTAAAAACATTTATATAGCCCTGTAACATTTACACAGTGCTCTACACTGCTGACATGCTTCTTACCTGGGTGAGTGGAGACAAGAGAAATACATGGATGATGAGCAATTACAGATGAAAAGGGAAGAGAGAAATGAAGTAGAAGGAATAGGGAGGAGCACTGGACAATGAGCAAACCAGGGCTGAACCTGGAGGGAAGTTATAGCAGAAAACAAGAGAGGAAAATTAAATTATTTGTGTGTGCCAATACTTTGGGAAAGAATGAGAAAGCAGAACAACAAAGCAGCATAAATAGGGGGAAGAGCAGATGTCTAATTAACCTAATTTTTTTTAGAGTGAAATAATTCCTAAATGTTCCTGTTGAAGTGTGAGCCATTTGCCAGGAAGCACTGCTGGTTAAATTAATGTACCAGTGATTCTATGTTTAGAGACAATAGAGGCTCAGTTATCATTTCACATACACCCACCTAAAGCAGACTTTCATGCTATGGTAAAAACTGTGCAGGGAAGGATAGCAATGCCCAGGTCTGTGCTGCATAGAAAATACTTCCACCCTGCAAGGATTAAGAATGTGGCCTTTGCTGTATGCAGACTCAGAGTGCAGGAGTAAAATCTCCCCAGTCTTGTAACCTATCTGCTGCTACATCCAAAACTACAAAAGTATTGTAAGCCTAGACTTGATTAGAAGCCCTGTTCAATTAAAAGTGAGGTTATGGCTCAGTGTAAGGTATTACTAGTGAGCACCTAATATATGTAGACTCCATACATTTACAATATATAGTGCAATTTGGAAATTGTAATGGAAGCTGTCAGGTCATTTTTATATGCAGAATTCAACCTATATTCCAAATACTCACCTCCATTACATAATACTGCCATCTTACACAGGCTGATGATATAGTCCAAACTTTTGTGTTGGATTGCAAAAGATGTTTTTGTATCACAGGTCTTTGGGAAGAGCATTCAAAAATTTGGTTGCATTCATGCAGTTGGCTGCCTGCCATTTGTGACCTCGATTTTATGTTGAGCTCCTTGCATGAACTCTTTTCTATATGACCGTCTTTACGCCCAAAGTCAGTGAGGTCAGTAAACCCCAGGGTATTAGAATTCCCAAAGTCTTCATGGTACTCCAGATGGAGATTTAACTTTCCTCTTTCACAGAGCGAGGCAATCTGTGTATATTGTTATATCAGGATCTGTGGAAAGTTAGACAAAGCATTTGATATTTCTCCTTCAAGGTTATGGTCTCCAAGGGCTATTTTCTCATATTTTGAGAGCTTCTGAAAATGTTAGGAATCTCTTCTGGATTTTGTTACTTTGGCTCAGAGATCCTACTTAAAAGAAAGTGGAAAAGAACTGTTAAATTATTGAAGTGGATGTGTCTATTGGTTTGAGACTTAGGGAAAAAAATTATTTCTATACATAACTTCAGGTCCCTCTTCCCTCCCCTCTGTCCCCCAAGAATAGCTATAATACAAAACCAGAAAGTTATTTTCTGAAGACCTGGGACAGATTTACTATTGAAGCCAGTGGAGTTGTTCCCAGGTGGACTTAAGATTCATGATTCTAGTGTAGAAAAAGCTTGCATTGGAGAACTTTAATAAAGCTCCAGTTACCTAAAACCTTACAGAGCCAGGTTCAGGAGTTTCAAAGCAGCACACTACCTACATGAAAAGGTGGTCCTTACCAACATGAAGATGAGACTAAATAAACTGCCCAGGGAAAAGGACTTGGGGGTGCTGGTCAACCGTGGCTGAGCACGAACCAGTGTCTGCCCAGGTGGTGAAGAAGGCCGATGGCACCCTGGCCTGTATCAGCAATGGTGTGGCCAGCAGAACCAGGGCAGTGATTGTCCCCCTGTACTCAGCACTGGAGAGGCCACACCTCAAATCCTGTGCCCAGTTCTGGACCACCCACCACAATAAAGAAATTGAGGTGGTGGAGCATGTCCACAGAAGCACAACTGAGCTGCTGAAAGTTTGGAACCCAAGTATTATGAGGAGTGGATGAGGGATCTGGGGTTGTTTAGCCTGGAAAAAGGAAGCTTAGGGAGACCTTAATGATCTCTGCAACTGCCTGAAAGGAGATTGTGACAGATGGGGTTCAGCTTCTTCTCCTAGGCAGCTAGTAGTAGGACAAAGGGAAATGTCCTCAAGTTGTGCCAGTTGAGTTCAGGTTGGATATTAGGAAAAATTTCTGTATTGAAAGAGTAGTTAAACATTGGAACACACTCTCCAGGGAAGTGAAGGATTTGCTACCCATGGAAATGTTCAAAAAATGAATACAAGTGGCACTTTGTGATACGCCTTTGTGGGACTTATTTGGGCAAAGTTTGGACTTAATGATCTTGAAGGTCGTCCAATGGTTCTGCGACTTTTTTTTTTTTCCTTAAGAACACTCAAAATTTCAAATTAATGTGTTTTTTTTTCCAATTGTTTATTCTTTCTTACAAAGGACCTTGAAAAGAGCAGCATCACAGAGAGATGAAAGCTAAACACATCTGTGTGGGATGGGTAGGAATATTTGAGATCACACACATTTGCAGGTGCAGGATGGTCAAGGACAAAACTCTCCTCACAATTTTGGTTGAGATGAAAACACGATGTGTGGCCATTCACATATGTGTACAGGACTTACATTCCCTGCTTCCCTCCTGCCCTGCCTAAGGAGGCACAAGTTTTTGAGAGTTGCCATACAGAGTACCTGCTTGAGAGCTGCCAGCCCTCTTCATTTATAGTCAGGAGGTGAAGAAGGTGGATGCCTACATTTGTAAAAGGTAAACCTTGTGTGAAAGTGTTTTTATGACTACAAATAGTGAAAGGATGGGAAGTAACCTTTTTTTCTCTAAAGGAAAATGTGCAACAACACTACAACTCAGTTCATTGCACCTATCCTAAAGCAAGAATAGATGTGATTTGGTATTATAATTCCTGAAAGCATAAAGTCATCTTTTACTCTGGCTGGGCACTACCACATCTTTCTACCCTTCTTGCTGAGTCACATTAAACAAAGTGTAAAATAAAATTCATGATCTGACTGAATGGCTTCCCTCTATCTAAGGGGTTGCAATGAAAGGCCTCCATATCAGGATCCAAAAAGCACTAAGGAGGGAGTGAATTTATGGAAGGAATATCTGCCTCATTAGGGATGATTAATGTGAAGGAAGAGCTCATTTATCTGAAAGGCACAGTGTTGGAGCAGACATTGTAGGCAGGATGGGAAAATATTTGGCTGGAGCAAAAGTTGTCATTGCAGAAGGAAAAGGGAAAAGAAAAAATCTTTCATGCTTATCAAAGATGCAGAAAGATGAGGTGCCATTCTACCTTCTGCAGGAGAATTGTCTTTAAAAAAAAAGAAAGAGAGAAAATACTTCTTCACTAAATGTCTTGGTGCCTTGTGGCACTTTTGACCTTCATCTCTAGCTGAATAAACACAAACCACTTCCCCTCTCTGTGGCAGATGTTAGGTGAAAGAGATATTCTGAACACACTGTGTCTTTGTGTTACCTTGCCTTCACTTACACCTGCCCAGTTTGCCAGTGAGCCCGCAGTAAATACTGGTAGCAGAGAGGGTTTGCCAGTCCCCTTGCTATAGGAAATAAAATACAAAGGAGGGAGTGACAATCTTCTCTGTGTATCTGGGTTCATCTGATGTCCCTGATGTTTAGGAACCAATACATTGTCAGATGTGGTTGAAAAAGAATGCTATGTCCTGGTAATTCCTTGGTTGTTATTTGTAATAAAATATTCTTGAGGCTGTCTGGGCTAATGCCCTCTGTGTGTCCTGGGGTATAACAGCACAGTGGTTATTCTAACCTTTCTTTTTGGGACATCTCGTAACTATAATCTCTGAAGGCTCAGAAGAACATAAACTATGAGGAGGAATCCACGAGCTCTGTCCAAGACACTTTGTCTCCACTATCTGTCTTTACTGTGCTGCTGAGTTGCTGGTGGATCTTTTTAAATGAGTACTGCTCAGGAAAATGACCTAAAGCCACTGGCTTTTTGACCAAAAACACAGTAAAATCTTTTTTTCTAGGGTGGTCCATGACTGAAAGAGGCCATTCATTGAAATTGAAGATTGACTTGTTTAGGCAGAGGAATTTAAATAATCTAGGGAATTTTCAAAGGAGAACTAAACTGTATAAGTGTGGACAAAAAGGTCTTATGTTCAGAGGTATATAACTGAATTGATTCAAATGCCAGTGCTGTCTTAGACATCTGTAAACTTCATCTATATCCATTCCTTGGCAAGTTTTTGCACAAGCACAGTTTTGATGAAATGCCCAGGGATCCAGCATCCAGAGGCAATTCAGTCAGATTCAGCATAAGGGTCACAATGAATCTAGTGAGGCCATTCCAGAAATGAATCTGATCTCATCTGTTCAAGTTATTTTTAGGAAAAAAAATCAGAGTCATTGTGTGGGAGAAATTTGTGGTGTTGCTGCTATGCAAACCTTTTGCTAGTATCTGTCATGTGCTACCATCTCTTATCTGGAAGAAATCAAAACCAGTATCTTGGGAAAAAAAAATTAAGAAGTATTTTACAATGAAAAAAGCATGGTTAGGGAGGAAATTTTTTAGAATTATGTAATTTCTTGTACCAGTATTTTGAAATAAAAAATAACAAGAATAGCTAATTATTTTATAAAAACTGTAATGGAAATGTGTAAAAGCACCATTCAAACACATAAACCATAAAATGGTTTAGTGGGGAAAAAAAAAAAAATTAAAATAGTTTTGACCTGCTAATGTGATTCTTAAATATCTGTCCTGTTCAGTTTGTATCTCACTAACACTGAGGTAAAGGTAGAGCAATCTTGTATGTGACAGAGGTCTGGTAGAACACAGAGGTGAGTTGAAGAGACTTGAGGTGAGCAGGATAAATGCAGATTTGCCTGAGCAGTTCCAAGGTAGTTATGTGGGGGCAAAGGCTTCCACTTTGTGTTTGAATATGTCAGGTAAATACTAAAAAGATGCAGAAGAATGCTTCCAAATTGTCTTAAGGGGCTGTTCAAACAAGGTTGTAACTCTTGGCTGGATTTTGGCCAGGTGTTCCTCAGGAGACATCTCCACTTATACAGGGCTTCTCTTTCCAGGAAGATTTGACAATGTCTCTGCCTTTGTCTGGGGAGCACTGTGTGTAAAGGCTCTGCTTCCACTTTATTCAGTTTCTAATTTCTACCTGAGATAAGACTGTTCAGTCATGAGCAGCAGTGTCCAGGACTTTCTGGGCACGTTAAAGATGCCAAGCTTTTTCTGTTGCTGTGTAAACTGTTCCATAGAGGCAGCTGTCTGTGTAAAAGGAAATAACACTGCAAGTTTCAAGCAAATGAGTACAAAGCCTGTAAGTTTAACAAAATCATGCTTATACATTCTGCAAGTTTCTAAACTTATGTTGGAAGACATTTCTTGTTTTCCCTGGTGTTTCTGATCAGTTGCAGGTTTTCAGTATGTGGAGTGTAGCATCCAGGTGTTCCAATGTATCTGCTCTGATGCTGGGCAGCACCAAGAATTTTGGGAAAGTTCCCAGAAACTGTGGAGGTGTGATACAATCTTGTGCTTTCCTGAATGTTTAGAAACCAAGTTTAGCCTGAAAGCAACAAATTTCATATTTTGCAGTTGTTTTTCCCTTCTTCCTTCCCTATTTCCTTTAAAAATCAGCTCTTATAATACTGGGTAATTTTTTCTATGCTAAATTTTCCCTTTGAATACAGTGTGAATCTTGGCATGTTGGCAGTGAGATTCCCCCGCCTGATTTCACAATGCATGACTGATGTGCCTTTCTCTTTTTCCACCTTTCAGCTTCCTTTGTCCAAACTCTGTGAGACAGGGAGACTGGATGCTTCCAGGCCTTTTTCTTCAGTTCCATAAATCCTTTCCTTTTTTTCACTAGTTTCCCAATCCAAGTATTTTCTATTTTTACTGGATGATAGTTTTTTTTCCCTAAGTGATTGTTCATTTTGATCACCATTCTGAGTTTCTTCTAGTTGAGAGATGTCTTATTTGGATGACATGGCCATTACACACAGCACTCTGGGGAAGGCTGTGCTGTTACTTGTTGTTCTAAATTCCTTGTCTAACAGAGCCTTAATAGCCTATAGAAGATAAACAAAGGAGTTGAGCATTGGAAGTGACCCAGAAAGCTGGATCTAAGCACCTTTAAGCTTCAGGGAAATTTGGATTCAGATGAGAGGTTTTTTGGCTTGTACTTGGGGTGTAGTCAGCAATTGCTTCCATGACTGCTGAACCCAAGCTAAGATTTAGCAGAGTTTTATGCATAGCCTCTTTAATCTGATTTGGAAAACTGCCCATTCCTGTGCTAGTCAAAGATAGAGGAATTGAAAAGGTGACCTAAAGCCACCTCTGTCTCCTTAGCTCTTGCAGGGAAGACAACTACTGCACTAAAAGAACCATCCATTTGCTTTTTTTGTGCCTGTTCAGCCCTTGCACTGCCTGTAATTCCTGTGCCATGCCAGTCCCCTTGGATTCTGAGTGGTGACGCAGGGTTAGAGACCTCATGACCACCTGTGCCCAACCTCCTGTGAAGAAATATCTTCTTTTTGAACCTTTGTGACCATGCATATGTAAGTGAAATGGTCAAGAGAAGCCAACATTCATAACTGGACGTGCTTTATTTTCTTAATGAATAAATTGTCTAGAAGGAGCTTGAAGAACCTTCCAGCTGGTACCGTTAAACCTCCAGGAATAGGACATTAGGACATTATAAATGAAATGGTGTGAAATACAAGCTGGCAGAGAGGGAAGTTCAAACAATACTGTAAAGTATCTGTATTTTTTGTTAACTTTTTGACTTAAAGTCCTACATCTCAGGGGTGAAGGGAGGTGGTGAACTGACTCTGCTGGGATCTAGCAGTAAGAGAAAACCTACTTTACAGCTCAGACTGCAGTACTGACAGGAGTTTGCTGTTGACTTCTTCCCGATTTTCTTGTCCTCTTTGAAAAACATATCCCCTGCTGAGGAGCTGTGATTCCTTGCAAGATGTCCACATTCTTGTTGCTGTCACTTTTCATATAAGTATCATTCCTAAGGATTGAAAGCTGGGATAGCAGAATAATTTAAGGAAGACATAAGGGGACAGTAGAAGGAAAAAATGTGGTAAAGGCAATATTAATAGAGTGTTTGCACAAAGAGTTCATACTGTAACACTGCTTCCCTGGCTAAACGGGGGTTGCATTTCTGTCAGCTGGTTTAGCAGAACTGTGTTGGGGTTTTTCCCTTTTTAGATTACATGAGCTTTAGAAAGGGAAAAAAGTCTTATGACATATTTTTTACTGCATTCTTAGTGACTGCTGTTACCAAAACAGCTTACAAGGCTTCTGTCAGTAATATTTTTCCTTAGTCTCCCTGAAAACTGAAATTATCTCTTTAGGTGAAGCTAGTTTATTAATTAAGTGTTCATAGAGTATTTAGGCAGATGGAACATGGATGGATCAAAGAGTAAAAGAGCTTAAAAGGGAAAGAAATTGCTGCTCATTTTTTTGTGCATTAGAAGTCAGACTTAATCAAGGACAAAGTAAAAGAAAAGAATTTATCACCCTCCTTAATGTTTCCTGCTCTTTATGCCAAACTCTCCAGTTTATTGCTTGGTACAGATCCATCTTCTGTTTTACAGAAACATCCTCTCTAGCGATTCTTTTGCATCAGGATGTCTCCTGGACTCCTGTCCTTCACCCCAATCTTCTGGGCACTTTCTACAAGTTTACATTGTCAAAATGTTTTGGGCTCAGAAGATGGAATCCCCTCCCAGCTCCCCCTCCCAAGTAAACAGCTTAAGTGGGTTCATTTCCTTTTGTTTCCTTTGCTTCCAAGCGTTTGAGCACCCAATCTCTTCATTGCAAGGGAAATACTTCTATGGTTTTGTCCTCAGTGGAAGCTGAGGTTGCCTGTGTAATTAAAAAAGTTGTCATATTGATTCAGGCAAAGAGACCTTTTGAGATAACTTGGAGAAGTGGCAGCACCTGGCAAGCCAATGTCCTTGTTACTATGATCTGAGCTGGGTCCGGTAGCTCTGGCCTGAAGTTGGACTACAAAATAGGAAGCCAAGGTGAACTTCTGCTGTCACCCCATGCCGTGCTCCATACGTGGCAATACCTTAGGTCTTCTGGCTAAGATATTTTTTTCGTCCTTTCTACTAAATAATTGTGTGACTTGGAACCTTTTTGTCTAGTTACACTGTATTTTTTTCATTGTAGAAATTTGCATTAAAACCTTTTCCACTGGAGAACTTCAAAGTGGCTTCCAAGCATCATTAAATTTATCTTCTTTTTAATTTTCTTATTATACTAATTTTAGGAGGAGATGTGAAGTTTGCAAGGGTTAGGAAAAATGCACAAGGTTATGAATTAAAATGTCAATAGTCAGGGACAAAACTGGTTAATCCTTCTTCCCAGTCCTTCATAGTCTTCACAGTAAGACCCTGAAATGTAATACTGAAAGTAAGTAGCAGCCAAGAGAAGTTTTGTGTGATTTCCACTTATATAACTAGACATATAATTAAAACTTAATCCTTGAAGAATAGCATTTCATACATGGCAAATATAAACTTTTTCAAGTAGGCTGCAGATATATATAAACTTCTCAGTTTTCAGTAAGAGAAAGCATATTCACTGTCATTCTTGTAATGGATGTCCATAGGAAATTGAGAAAACAGGCTTAGGAGAAAGAAGGAGACAGGATTAGTCATTTAGTGTGTCTACCATTGCCCTGTCGAGCACAATTCACTGAAGTATTAGCTGTAGACATATTTGCTGCAGGTGAATTCCTGTTTTTATTCCATCAAATTTCCAAATCTGTCACTGGTTCTGACAGCTAATGTACATGTAGATATTAAAGAAGTCTTTATATTAATATTTTTGGCCTCTTTTTGCCTGTTATTTTTTTCACTTGCTGGATATTTGGTAACTCTGTTTCCTGAGTGATTAACAAGACATTGAACTAAAAAGTAAACTGTGAATTACAGGTAGGATTTTGCAGATGAACCAAGAGACAAGTTGAGAATTCATAGGGCAACAGTATGAGTAAACTTTTTCATAGGTATTGGAATACTTAAAAACTGGTACCTTATTTCTAAGATCTCATGCAATACAAAATTTTGTATTCATTGTATCCTCAACTTTATTGTGCCTAGCTATCTATTTTTAAAAAATCAGCTGTCATGTTTGAAGCATGGTATTGGTTGCTGTTTAAACTGAAGCCTGTTTCCCATCTCTTCCCTTCTGCTTTTTACTGGTGCTTCTTCAATCACCATTGCACTGGTGGGTTACTTATGAATAAATTTAGCATTGCTTTCCAGGTCTGGTCATCCCTGTGGCCAACATAGTAACCTGCTAGGCATGGTAATGTAAATTAGAAGGCTTGTCTTAATCACACTCAGCATCAGCCTGCAACAATGTAACTTAGGAACTGCTATTTGCAGATGGGCTGTTGTCACTTTACTGCCTCACACCTTTGACCTAAAGCAGACCAGTGGCTGGTGCCTCCAAAATAGATGCACTAATAGATAGATGTACTATCTAATAGATGTACTATTTTGCAGTAGTTCAGATGTGGGGATATTTATGCATGTTTGGTCAAATTTCCTGAGCCCTGTTGAACCTCTTCTTTGCCACTCCCTGTGTAAAACAAAAGGCTGTATGCATCTTGGACTCTGCAACTATGTTTGCATTTTCAATACTACCAGTGTTTCTTACACACAGCCTGTAAGATATGATTTGCTACCTGGAAGAAGGAATGGGATGCTTATGCAGCTTGGTGACTCTCTTCACTGATCAAAGATAACCCTGTTGCATTTAATGATGTGTCAAAGCGACAAAATACATTAGAACTAATTTAGTTCTCAAGCTTGAATCATCCCAAAAATAAGTAGTGGTGTTTGGAGAAAAATATATGTATAACAGAAAAAAACATGTTAATACTTTTAAAGGAAGGAATTTAGCAGTGCTGGGTGGTTTGCTGGTACCAGATGGTCTTAATCTGAAATGTATCTTGAAAAAATACTCTCTTTCTGTGTGGGAACAGGTCCAACAGCAGTGATGATCTACAGTCTTTTCAAGGTCATGAATGTGTCCCAAAGTGTGAAATGCAGAAATGAGCCTTTCTGTTTCAGGTACCTCATAGTGGCAATAACTGAGCACATTCTCAGACTTGAGATACTTCTCTGTGGTGTGTATTATTATGCTGTTTTTATTAAGGACGAGGGAACTAAGACACCAACTATCATGACAAGAGTTGGTTACTGAATTTTTTGAACAACACTGTCAGGATAAAAGGAATGAGCTTCTCACTGTTCTGAAAATATTTTCTCCAGTTCATTGTATGGGCATGTCAAATAAATGCCGTTTTGAAGAAACTGCCTCTCCTGATGTAATTCTTTTCAGTGGATAAACAGGATTTTATTCTGCAGAGCTAAGCCAAATTTACATTCATTCACAGGAATTCATATTTAAATAGTCTTTTTATTCCTCACTTGGCACAGAAGATATTGCCTTCCTTGATTGTCACATTTGTGTGAATGAATTTGTTCTGAGTTAAGTTCCTTAAGCTGACCATGAATGCTATCAAGCTGTGTCCATTAATGACAAATTACACGTTGCTGGTGTCTGCATTTTGTCATGCATTTTGTGAGTTGCCACAGACACATCAGCCTCTGCTAGGTATTATGAATATTATGTAATTTACCGGGTTAGGGTTTGATGAACTGTATTGGCTTGAGGGCTGCATTGGCAGCTGGAGGGCAAAAGTAGTTTGTGTGTACACAGCAGTGCAGCAGGTACTGGTGCTTCCAGCAACTAAGCTTTTGTGCATGTTTTGCATATTGAGAGAGGCCATTGTTATGCAAAACACGGCCCCTGATTATTCCATTACAAGATTGCTCCTTTTCAAATGAACAGAGTAACTAATTTAAAAACAGTGTTGAAAGCATTCTACTTATATGATCCTGGGGAGGAAGAAGAGGGAAAGGAACTTGAAACTTTGACTACTGACAAACATTGTAGTGTGGTTTTGGTGGTAAAGGAAGCCAGTGAGAGGATAAAAGAAGTCCATAATTTTGATACAGAACTGGTAGGGTACAGGCAAAACCAGATGACGCTGCTCTAGTGTGCCCTCATTGGAGATGGTGTGCCAAACAAATGCAATCCTTTCTCTCATGCAATATTCAACAGCATGTTTTTAACTTTTCTTCTGTGGAAATGTACCAGTTACTCCCAGGTGGACTACTTGATATTTGGCTTTTCGTTCTGAGTAAACAGCTCTGCTTGTTTAAATACTTTATCCTAGGTCTTGGAAATCACTCTGTGTACATTTTTAGTACTTACACAATGCAGTTTTAAAAGTTAAATGAGACCAAAGATGGCTGAAGTGAACTCAGTTAAAAATACCTGTGGTTATTTGCAATATCTCTTTTCTCACTTAGAAAACTTATAGAGTCTGCCACTCTATACTCTCTCTACTGATTTTCCTTTCTCTGTCTAATGGAAGTCTAAACCAAAAACTTGTTGCTACTAACTATTATAAAATGGATCAGTGTTGTGGTTTAGGAATGATATTCCCTAATTCAGTGCCCCCACTCAGATTCTTCAAAGCCACACTGCCCCTGTGTCTCTCGCTCCCCCATTTTTCCCCTGCCCCTTTCTGCTGCAGTGGGAGGGAGTTGAGGACTGGAGGCAAAGATCACCCACTGGTTGAGATAAAAAAAAATTACTGGAAACAGCAAAGAGATAAGAAAATGAACAGTAACAGCAAAAATATTAATAACAAAAGGTATAAGAGAAAGAAAGGATTTACACAGAAAGCCCTTGATAACAAGCCAGTATGGATGGGTTCCTTTTCCCCACCCTGGCAATGACATGAGGTGACATCAAATAACATTAGGGTCTTGGCCACAGCCTTCTGGCAATACCAAAAAAATTAACCCTGTCTTGGCTGAAATCAGAACAATTACAAAAGCTTCTATTACTATTATAATTTTTTATTTTTTTAGTTCTGTGGCGGCTTTCCACAGGAATTGTTCAGAACTGCTTCTCATTTATTTGAAGTAGCCTCCCTTAACTGGACTTCTGGGTCTTTTGTACCTTCACTGTTCACTGTCCGTGCACTTCTCCCCTACCAATGATATGATAAATGGGGGGTCAAGTAAAGATGCAGGTTGTTCTTCACAGTTGCAGCTGACTTGTTTTATAATATTTTCTTTTAAATGTTACATTTTCTTTCTTCTTAGATAGTGGTGTCATTTCATATTTCTATATAAGAAAGTCTACATATTGAGGACTTTAAATAGCTCTGGTCAAAATCTTTTTTTTTACAAAATGGGGAGCAGCTTTATAACTAAGTGAAAAATCTGTGAACTTCTTTAAAAGAGTTTTTCAGGTTTTTCCGCTCCCCTGTTCTTGCATACCTAGATAACTTCTAGTTTCTGAGCCCTTTCAGTTATTGAGTGAAAGCTCAACAAGCATTGAAAACATTCCTTAATGCATTTTATTGTGGAAATAAATTAAAATAAAAAATAGCTGAGGTGGTTAGAAAATATCCTATGACTGGTTAGCTGATTTCCTGAGGGATTAAGCCTTATATTCTTCCAAAATTCATGTTAACAAATATATATATATAGATATATGATGTATGGATGTATCTAGGATCTATACATATTAGGATCTATACATCCTAATATCAAAAAACTCTATATAAATCCTTCCCAGAAAGTTGTCAAGTGTAAAGTATTTATGATATCTTGAGGTAGAGAATTTCATCTTCTCAATGCACAAATGGCAAAAAATATTGCTTTTCTTCTGCATATTCCACTTTGTCGTGATTCAGTGTCCTTTTCCTTCTGTACTCTAACTGGGTAACAGTTTTCCCGCTGTATTGATTCTACACAAGTTATTCCCCTATTCTATATATCTCTTCAGATTAGTATAGAACTTTGTCAGTATAGTTCTGGTTGTAAACTTCAACTTCTCTGCTTCTGTACCCTGCTACCCTCAAACACTGTCCTGTGGAGAAAAGAAAAAGCTGCTCAAGTCTATTTTGTTTCCCAGTGATCTAGTTAAAGCCTTACCATAACCTTTCTATTTTCACCTCCCCTGCTGCAGCTTATCCAAGTCTCTCATTTTCTCAGCCAGAACAAAAATCATCCCCCTTGCTGGATTTTCTTCCACCTACTCCTATGCCCCTTGAACTGATGTCCCATTGACTTTAATGCATGTTGTTCGGGGTAAAGTGCATCAGTCTATTTGGTCCTGAGGGCACAATAACACCCTTGTCTCTAGACAGCAGAATTATCTGTCTGCTAGGAACAATCAGAGACCACAGCCCATGTTTTCATCCCCTCCAGCCTGGTCTTCCGGTTTCGATCATTGAACATCTTTATTCCACGCATCAGATGTCCATCAGGCCTTTCACAGAGCAGTTCCCTTCAATGGTGTGGATTTTCACCAAAGGGATTTTGCCATGGGGCAGAGATTAGAGCCACATCTATTGCAGGTAGAGAAAAAAAAAGCTGTTTAGGTTATGCTGGTCAATACATGTCACGTCATGATCATCTTTTCTGCAGGGTTAGGTGCTGAATTAGGAACAAGTGAGAGAGGAAAGCACTAAGAGTTTACTGCGTGGAGGTATATAGTCCTTTTCGGTATGAATGATGAATTTTGTCTGAAGAGAGCTCCACTTCCCTCCTGGGATGTTCGCTTTAGAAAAAAATGGCTTGTGGTAAGTTCAATATTACAGAACATGGTATGTGTCCACTAAAAAATAAGTGTGACTATATCATGTGCTAAGTGGAGTTTAAATAGCTTTCCTGCAGAGCAGTCAAGGAAGATAGCAAGATGAAGCTGAGCAAGAGGACAGGGCTAATTCTTTTCAAGCCAATAACTTCTTATTTGATGACCCTTTTAAAATACTTCTACTCTCAGCTCCCAAAAGCCCTTAGCAGACAATGTTTGGTAAGCAGATTATGTGAAGCTTTTGCAGGCTCTGTAAGGAGCAGGAAGGTCTGCGAGCCTTGAGGGGTTTCACATTACTGAGGATGGTGCCTGGTCGCTGAGTACCCACGAGGCAGAACTTAACCCTGTGCAGACAGGGTACAGTGAGACTGTCAGGCGCCTCCAGCCACTTCCCTGTCAGTGGATCAGGCAGTGTGTGAGGAGATGTGACAGCACCCTGTCACAAGCAGGAGGGCAAGGAGGGATGTGTGCATCTGGCTGCAATTAGCAGCACTCTCAGAGTCTTCGGCACCCAGAGAGAGGCAGCACAGTGTCAATCTGCCTCCTTCCCTTATCCTCATGGGAATGAGATTATGCTTAGGAAAGCTGGGTGGCAGGGGAAGTTAAAGGGTAAATAGACATGACCAGTAGGTCTTTAAGAGAAAGGAAAGGAGGCTGAGGAACACTGGAGACAGACTAAGATGTAGCTTCCTGTCAAGACAGCTAGAATTAGAAAATTGCAGCTCTGGAAGGAAGGAATTTTTTACAAAATGGGGCTAAAGTCTTTGAGAAAATTAATTTTCAGAGTAGAAGTTATGGGGTTGTGTGGATGGATGAGTATACTTGGTGGGGGAGAAAGGCAAACCAAACCATGAAACTTCAAAAGATCATTTTTTTGTTAAACCAACAGTGTGGGAAGGGGGAACTAGCCAGGAGGCAGCTCGGAGGGATCTGGACTCTGCTGTAGATCATGAGCCAAACGCAACTGGCCTTTGTTGTGCTGTTGTGGTAAAGCAGGTACAAAGGATAAACAGTGTGTTGCCTGGAAGATATGAGGAATAAAGTGATCGGTGCTAGCAGTGTTTCACCTAGAAGATTGGTGTATTTTAGAGAGATAGAAGCAGGGAGTATACTGTGTGATGAATACCCATGCCAGAAGGTAGAAGCTCATGACTCCACCTTTGTTTCTTTATGCAGTCTTCTGATTAGGTTGGAAGAAACTAGAATTTCTATTTTCAGTATCTTTTTAGAATGCATATATATATATATATACACATATACATTTTGCATTTTTTTTGTACCTGACATATAGAGAAATCAAACTTAGAAAAGTGTATGTGCACAGGTAAGAAAAGACACTGGTCTGAAAAGGGTGAAAACAGTGGAATAGCATGGCCTTTTTACAGATTATAAAGTGATTAACTTAAAATATCTTTCAAGACTCCTTTGACACTGGGAAATACAAAAATGACAAATACTTTAAATTAGTATGAAAGTAATCCTTTTTACTTTTTTAATGGATATTTGGAGCTTTCTGTTAGAAGCATTCAGAATAGGAGTTACTGCACAGAAATGTTTATTAAAAACTTTCCCATATTAGTTCCTGTAAAAATCTTAAGTATTCAGTAATTTTATGCTAAAGTGTTCTTTCAAAAAAGTTTCATAGAAAAAGTTACTACTTGCCAAAAATAACAATTAAAAATATATACAAATGATTTAAGGTGAGGAGTCATTTTACCAGAAATAAATCTAAGTCTTAAAGAGGTAGAAATACCAGGGGAATTTTGACTGTCTCTATCAGCCAGATGATAGTTGCTTCTGTGCATTGCTGCTGGGCAGTGGAGCATGGAGAATTGCTGACAGTTGGAGATGAGTGACCTTTGTTTTGAATGATGGAACTTCCCACAGTTGGTCCAGGACTTCTAACGGCCCTGAACTGACAAGTTCTGGAGGGAAGCAGGGGCTGAATGAGCCATGCATGAACCCTGCCAGGAAGGACTGCAGCCCTCTGACACTGCCCCAGATGCACAGCGCTTGTCAGACAGGTAATGAGAGAAATGGTTTTGTTCTCCAGCAGTGTATATCCCTTGCTGCTTGGCTGAATTCAGTTAAAATTATTGCAAAAAAAACCCCAAAAGTTTGGGAGGGTATGGGGAGGTTGAAGTATCTGGAAAGACCAGAGCAAGTCGAGGTTGGCCAGGACCACCAGTCACACTAAAGTCAACAAAAAATTTTCCAGAGAGATTGTGTAACGGTGAAGGAAGTGAGGTGTTGTAGTCTGGCAAAGAAAATTAGTACCTGTTTCGAGAGGTAAACAGCAGGAGTAAATGTAAGAAATGGAGCACAGAGACAGGAGTAACAGCTGAAGTGTGATGGTGAACATCTCACTCACTTTGAAAAATCTGGGTGCAAATGGGCATAGATGAATGGGCTAATTAAAAGGTGTTCTACCTAAAGAAAGACTTTTCTCTCTGAAAGGTTGTTCTCTTTTATTAAACTAGAAGCTGTATCTAGAAAAGAAAATCAAAACAGAACAACAATAAAACTCCAACTGGCTATGAACCTCACCTTTCATGCCATCAGAAGCACAAAAACAGTAGTGTTAAGTGCCTGCTTTTTCCTGTCAGAGAAGAGCTCTGGAAAACACTGCTACATGAGCAGTGCAGTGACCGTTGGTGGGAACATCTGTTGTATATTTACACTTCTTTTAGCAATAACCACTTCAGAAATTCTAGTTTATGCTGTCAGAAGAAGGCCACAGTATCTTCAGAAACTGTCCCTTCAAGGAAATGAATGTACTTTCTAGTAGCTCCAAAACCAGTTCTATCCCAGCTATATTGTCATTAATAGTGTGAATTATCTCAGTCAAGGAAATGCAGAAAATGTGAGCTCAGTCTAATGCAAATGAGCACGATCTCTTCCCTCCGTCATAGATGCACTAAATACCTAAATCGAGGTTCTGTTTCTGCTGGGATGGTGCTCAGTATACTTTTGGTGAGTAGGCAAGCTGCTACGCACTATATCAGTAGTAAAGAGGCATCCCAAGGACCCACACAACACTCTGCTGGACCCTGAGTATGGTCTCAGACCTTGAGTATGAGCAAACAAGTTCTCAGACTCTAGAGATAAGAAGCAGCTGTGGTTTTTGATGCAAGGTTTTGCTGGTTCACCTTAGTGCCAGCTGAGGAAAGTAGATGTCATAGATATAATTAGAGACATGAAAAATTTAAAAGGTTAACAGCTACGTTTTCAAGGAATATCTGTCTAGAGTGGTGCTTTTTGTAAAAGAGGGAAATTCCTCCATAGAATGTTCCAGGTAAGTTCTTACCCAACATCTCAACAGGCAGGGACAGTCAGTCCTTGCTGATCACTTGTTAAAGCATTTGTCCAAACCACTTTATTTCAAGCCATGCCATCAGACTAATCTGATGCTTTATCCAACAATATATCTCCTGCTCAGGTATGACTCAGGGTGCACCAGTAGCTATATCACCTGATTTTAAGGTTATGAGACCATTTTTCTAGGGATTTTACATTAAAATCCTTCACTTGTATTAGGTCTTAAAGCAGAAAATTGGCAGGTAATTTTGTGATATTATGGGACCATTTTAATTTTTTTTTTTTTTTTTTCAATTCAGAGGCCTTAAGCATTGGATTGAACCCTTCTAGAAACTCTTGTGCTCACCAGAGCTAATAGGTATCCTGACTGCCAATGATTCCTGAGCCCACAGGTGAAAATGGACCTTCTTGCCAATGCTTTGTGAAAAGTTATTGCAGTTTTAGTTCCTTAGGGACCCAATGCCTAGAATATAATGTATCCGACTGTCAACTGTATATTAAACAAAGAGCAACAACTCATAGAGCAGTTCTTTATTAAGTTACTGTTATCTTCCCTAACTTTCAGGAACATTGCAGGAAGCCTTTATGTGCTGAGTTAGATGCTGCATAATGAGCCACGACAGCTGGCATTCTGTAATCCTTCAGGTAGTGCTATGGTAATAAATTGTACAGGGTGCCTGTGGATCAGCTCAAGAGCTGGCAGATTATGGTCTTGCCAAAATGGAATTAATAGTCAAATTGCTTTTTCTTGTAGTCATGTGATAATTCCTATTCCAAAGAAGACCAGAGCATATGAAGAAACAAAGTGAAACAGAAAAACATGATCAAGAAAAACTGTTCTTTAGCTCCTGCAGCTGGGTATTTGACTATGACTGCACCTGCTAATCCCCCTGTGGTGCTGCTCCCTGGTGGCCTATATGGCAGCTGGGGAAACATGGACCTGTATGCTTACCCTTGCTTCTCCAGAGTTAATAACTTGCCTTCCTAAACAGCTATGGAATGAGCTTAGTAGGTGATCTCAACACAGGAAAAAACTAATGTTAAGACCTTGTGGATCATCTGGTTTGTCCACCCACTACAAGCTATCCCATTGCTTTCTCTGGCCAAGGCAACTTGGACACAGATACCACAAGATATCTTCAAATTGCTCTTGAAATGTAGAGGCCACAGTAGTTAGGGGTCTTGAATTTGGACCTAGAAAAGAGATCCTGTATTCTAGGTCTGAACGTTCCAGCAAATTTCTTTCCTGTTTTCTGGCTTCAACACTTTCAAACCACATTTTAAATTAGCAATGCCCATGTTGGAGATAATTTAAAGTATCATTATATTCTAAGTTGCATTTTGGTTACATATACCTCATTGCTTATTTTTGTGCTTTCTCTTAGAACATGTGTCTGCATTTACAAATTGTCTGATTGATGGAATAACAACTGATGGGGTTTGAGCTGACCAATTGCAGTTATGACCTGCTCATTCCTAGTTTGATTCATTTTCCTCTCTCTCCTATCTGAACTATTTTAGTGGCATCCTACAAATGATACGCAATTAGTCCCTCTATTGTACCACTCCAAATTCCATATTGTACCTTAAGAGCAAAAGCTGTATTTTCTTTCAGATGAATAAGTAAAAATAACTTCTCTAGATGACACTGCAGGGGGAACTTGAGATGGTGTATGCAAACCTAAGGTGACTTTCAGTGTGACATGTCAGTACAAAGCATCGTCGTGCTTACTGACAATCACCTGCAAAGAGGCTTGAAGTGTCTCTTCTAAGATGTCACAGATATGCATATGGTTCACTTTGAATACTTTTCATTATCAACACACTATTTTTTCTTTCATTCTCTATCCTTATCTTTTAGTGTCTGCTTCACTACAGAAAACGTCTTGCCACTTATATTTGCTTGAGTGCCGCAGAACTTTGAGACTGAACTGAGAGGTTCTCTTGCACTGAGGCCAGAGAAAGTTGATTCTGCTGCAGTGATGTTTCTCCCAAAATGGAAAGGCATTGCTTGAAAACAGCTGCAACCTCATAACTATTGTTAGAAACAGAAGCCAGCATTTCATAATGGATTTCTGTCTTGTCTCTTCAGGAAATGTACTGCTTCTGCCTCTGAGTAGTTAATAGCAGCATTGGAGCCAGGTATCATGTGGACAGGTGTCATGAAAGTTTTGTTAAGTAAGCTCAGTCCTAAGATGTATCTAAGAGTAGCCCATCAGCATCTGCTGCTTTGCCTCAGCTGCTCAGATCTGAGCAGCAGTCCCCTTTAGACCTGCTTGAACTGTCAGCATAGTGCAGCAACCTTTGCAGTGGCAATCCTTGTTTCCCAACTAGTTTGCTGATCTGATCCAATCTGCAAAGTCCATTCAGCCTCTTCTGTGTCACCCAGTTGTCACCAAGGTGTAGATCAGTCCTGACTTGATGTCTTTCCCGTGATCATAATTGAAATATTGCTCATTTCATTACCACCAGTGAGCTGCTCGGTTGGGTTTCGTAATGAATCCCCTTTGGATTTACAAACTTACCTGCTGAAATCACAAAGCCTCATGTACCTCTGCAATAGCTAATTGTTTTTACCGTACCGAAACTTGTTTTCTTAAAACATCCCATGTTCAAATTCTGGGGCATGCAGTTTTTGTGGACACAGGAGTTTACAAATCTGAATGTTACAATGGAGAATATGCTGCTCCATATTCAAATGATTGAATATGCAAACTTAGACAAGCCAATATAGAGCTCACAAAAGAAAATAGATTTGTCTGCCCTGTCACCAGCAGCTCTTTATTCTGTTTCCACAGGGACAAATTTACACCTAAGCTGATTGTTTATGTATAGATTTCAAAGGGGAAAGTAACCCAAAACAACCAAAAAACCCCCACCACCCAAACAGGTCAGCCGATTTCAGAATTTCAGAAATATGAGAAGGACCCCAGTTGCTCTTGAAAATATTTTGATTTTGTAGGTGCCACGCACACATTTTCAAATTGCCTGCCCTTCTCAGGAGCATCGTGTCCATTAGAAAAAAAGGGATCCTGACTTCATTGCACAGGATTATGCCACATCTAGATAATGCAATCAACGTGTCTGAGGGTAGCATCAAGATACTGGATTTAAAAGTCTGTATTCAAGGAATTGGAGGTCAGTCAAAGAAGAACGATTTTGTTATGGGAGCATACGGTACTTCTATTTAAAGTGTTAATGCTGCCAATGGCAAGGAGAAATCAAATATTTTTTAAAATTAAATATGTTCAGGTGGTGGTTCTGAAAAGAAAGACTTTAGATTAATGGTAGAAAGTGGTGTTTAATCAAAGTGCAGTTTTTACTGACAAGAATTGCATGACAGCAAATTGACAAATAAAAAAAATATAAGATAAATATAGGGATTCTCCTTTCAGCAAAATCCTAGTTTCCTGGTTGATTTTTGCCAAATGTAGCTTCATGCATGTGCCTGTCCATGTCTGTTGTGCAAGATGGGATTGAGTAAATGATAAAATTACCTTATTGCATGGCCAATGGTGGGCTGCTAAAGGAATATGTGTATTAGACAGTCCTTATGCTTTTTGCATCCACAGTGTCATAATGGACAAATGCCTGTGGAGGGAGACTGTAGAAGGGCATCATTATTGGGCTGACAGCTATCGATTGCTTTCACTAGTTTCTCGTACTTTATTATCATCTATTCTTCACTCCACAGATGCCTCCTACACCTCTCTCGTACTTAACATGATTCATAAGCAGCAGCTAAACACACCCAGACAGAACCTGCCAAACAGATCAGCAGGACAGCAACAACAGCAGCTAAACAGTAATGCTTGATTCAGAAGGAGAGATGAGTTTAAAAAGTAATTGACTGACATGAAAGCCGTTTTTCTCCTTGTGCAAACCCTCTCTACAGTGAGTGAATTTCTAGATTACAATGCATGGGAATTTTGATCAGTTCTGATAGGATAAAATATTGCTCTAATGAAGAATGAAATGGTTCAAGAAACACCACTGGAGGAATTCTGAATGTCCTTTAAAAGCCCAGAAGAGTAAGAAAATAAGATGTTAACAGAACTGGATGAACAGAATCATAACAGATCTTGAAGACCTGCTTGTCCAGGTGACAACCTTCTTTGGGGTGCCACATCTGCATGGTGACACTTGGGACAAGTGAGCACAGTTCAACCAGTTGCAGGGGTTGCCTTTCATTACAGAATTCACTTGGGAAGTAGCAAAGTCCCCCTCCATTGCTAGATGGGGCCACCCCTTGGTTGGGATCAGCCTGCAAGAGCCTGGCTGTGCTCACAGAGCGGTGCTGCAGGAAAGAGGGTCAGCAGCACACTGCCACCCAGCACCAGCAGCCTGGGATCCTCTGCTCTCCTGGACTCTCTGCCCCTGTGACAGGTTTCCTCACACTGCCAGCAAATCATTTCACCAAGGAACCTCCCAGTGACTTATATCATATGGCCTGCACTTGTATTGATGGTAGACTATTGACTGATACAGTTAATTTCATCTATAATATGTACTTAAAATTTTAATTATTCACCTCATAAACCATGAAATAAAATGTCCTTGTCAAGCTGGTAGTTAAAATCTCCTATTTCTAAATATTGTAAGGATATCGAAGTGCCCAGCACTATATGTTACTAGAAAATCCTGCTGCTAAAATAGTTTTGTGAGATTGTAAATGATGAACTCTGTTATTGCGGCTGTGTATTTTCTGGTATAAATGTCTTGACTCTGGAAAGGCATGCCTATTGAAGTAACAAAAATAGTGAAAAGAGAGATGGACAAGGAATGGCAAGAAAAAGGAGCTATTTTTTTAGCATGTAAAGATAATATTGATTATTAAGCCATGCTAATGAAGTAATAAAATTCATTCTTGTCATACAAGAGACCACAAAATAGCACAGCTTTCCTTATCAGTGTTTGGTGTGGGGGTGTTTTTCCCACATGCTCTATGCTTACTTGGAAGCTATAGGGGGAACAGTATGGCTTATTTTTAAAGGAAAAGCTTCTGTACCAGCTAATGCTATAGTGAAGAGCTAATAATCATTTCAGGCTCTGCTACGTCTTTGCAAACAAGAGCTAGGAAGTGGTGCCTGCTTTTTTCTGCAGGCTGTTTTTGTTTCAGTATAAAATGGCAAATATGCCCTGTGTCAACTGGCATTTGGTGTCTCCTAAGAAGTTAGTTCTGTCAAGGCAATGCTTGGGAATCTGGTGCTTGTCATTTGAGAGCATGAGGATTGGCTCACTAACAGCTAAAACAGTCGATGCATACGGAGGCAAAGAGATTTGGAAGCTGGTCAGCACATGGAAGGAATATTGGAGACAAATCTTGTGAGAGCTTTTTGGCAGTGTTTAGAGACCTGCTATTTCCTGACTCCAATGCAACAAAGCTACCCCTCTGAGGTGGTTTAGTTTGCATCTTTTACTTTTTTGTGAGATAAGAATTAGAAGAAGGGCAAAGCAGGCTCAAAACTTTAAAGAATACAAAGAAGTTTATTACTAACAGAATTAAAGGTAATAAAAGAATGATAAAGATTACAACAAACTCTCCCTTTCCCTCCAGCACTTCTCCCCACTTATTTCTCAACTCGCACAAAGGATAACACACATGATTTTAGGTCAGAATTACAGTTCTTACGTCTCTTCCATATTTGAAAGAAAAAGAGGTTTTTCTTCTGCTCCAGTGTGGTGTTTCAAACTGTCACTAACAAACAGACCTGCCCGGAAATCTGCTGCCGTGAAATATCTCTCTCTCATGAACTTTGCAGTCTTCCCACAACTGCTATCATGAACCAAGAATGGGGTAT
>VWZT01003608.1:27178-78570 GCA_013397055.1 Pachycephala philippinensis | reverse complement strand
TGGTGGTAGAAAACTGCCTCAGCTCCCGCCGGGTCCGCGCCACGTGGGGTGGGGGAGGGGAGCCCGTCAGCCCCAGGTGGTCTCGGCTACAGTTGCAAGCAGCCATGGCTGTTTCTCAGCTGTCCACGGGCTCCGAGAGGTTCTGCAGCACCCAGGGGGGTGCTGTGCCTCATCCCCGAAGAGGGATGGGGAGAGGGCAGGGGCTCGGCCCGGCCCGGCCCGGCCCGGCCCAGCCTGGCCCAGCCCAGGCCAGCCCAGCCCAGCCCAGCGGGGCCCGGGCCCGCCACCCCTCCCGGCTGAAGGACCGGAAAAGAAGAGAGGGACTTCCCCTCCTAAGTGCCTTTTTATATGCAAAATCGTGAGAAGCGATTGGTCTAAAACCCTGTCCATCAACTCAGTCTCTTCAAACCACCACACCCTCCTCTTGAACTGATGACACAGAAAATTCAAGGGAAGGTACTTATTGTCATTTATGAAGCTGGAAAGAACTGTGGCTGAATCATAAAATACAATCATGTATACAATGCAATTAATAGAATATATGCTGGCAAAGCACTGATTTTCACAAAGCTGGAAAGATTTCTGAGTTTTGATGTGTCTTTTTCACGGAGATGTAGTCTCTCATTGAATTTCAGCTCTAGGAAAGAGATAAATCAAGGTCTTAGGTGATGTATCTCTTTTCATGGACAAAGATTCAATGTAAAGTTTTAAAAGTGAACAGGGAAAAAGAACACCAAATCTCATTCACTTTCTATGGGAAACAATTGCCTAATCATAATTTATACCTTTAAAGTATATCTTTGAGTGTGGAAAATATTTGGTGATGCTTAGTGTCTGTGATGTGACTTCCCTGAAGCAGAGCAAGTGCTGTGAGAAATTGTGGAGGAAGGAATAATAGGTCTTAATAAGCTCTTCTCTTAATTGTTGGGTACTGTAAATTTGCCTATGTGGTACTCAGCTTTTCAGTGATGAACAGTACAATCACATTGTTTTCTTTCCATGCGTAAATTTACTGGACTCCACATGTGCTTCAGTGAAAGATACTTTGAATCTCTCTTCTTGCCAGTATGAGCAAGGACTGTTGAGTTTGAGTATCAGACAGACACCTCATGTTTGTTACCTTTTCCTAAAGAGAAAGTCCAGGTAATAAATTTGGTCAAAGAAAAGTTCAGAAAATCATAGGGAAGTGCTTCCTGTTCCTGATATTAAAAAACCAAGAGCATAAAGATGCCTGATATTAAAGCCAAGGTTATGATTAATTCATTCAGGATAAAGTGTGCTTTATTCCGTGAACAATTTAATGAGAATATATGGCAGGTATGGTCATTGTAAGACTGTCCAAAAAATGAGGGAAAAAAAGGTGCTATAGATATGTCTGTCTAAGATTATTTTACTTTCTGGACTTGTTTTTTAGTAATACCCTATTCAAAAATGTAAACTACCAGTGGCCTTACATAGTTTATAATTTAAATTTGTTCTGTTGTCTGAGGACTGGATATGTAGCAAATGGAATCCTTTTTTAAAAAGGCCTGTGGGTCTGATCTAAATTGATCGTTTTTTGCCTTATGTACAGGTCATAACTGCTAACCCAGCAGCACATATATGAATGAACATGACATACTGGGAAAGAACTGCCATATATATTTTATTTGGAGACCATGTCTTACAGACATATATTTTAGTTCTCAGGAGCAGTCAGAGAAGTGGGTGATCTGGTCAGCCATGACTTATGTGGGCTGAAAAATGGTCAGGTTTTACAGCTGAGAGGAGTTTCTAACATCATCCACTAGGATCTCTGGAGGTGCTGGGATCAGCACTGCTCAACAAATTCACAGTCTGTTTCCACAAAGAAATTAACAGGGATACTAAAATAATTGGAGATTTTTAGGTTTTTTAAAATTATAAAATAATTTAAAATGCATTAGAAGTAAAAGTGAGTGAGGAGACTGAGGCTGGAGGTAATTCCACTTCTACAGTTATACAAAACCAGGAAACAAATACAACACTTCTGCCAAAGTATGCTACAAAATGTCTTAATACTCAACATGAGTTGAAAAGGCAGCTAGAAAGATGGGAATGATTGGGAAGGGAACAGAGAATAAAACAGAATACATCATTATTCTGTGATGCATTCTATTATTCCATTGTGCTGTAACTCTCTTCCCACGTTTTGAATACTGCATAACATAAATTAGGTTGTAAAAGGATACTTAGCTCACGAAAGAAGTAACTGGGATTTAGGCCTATATAATCACAAATGACAGGGAAAATATGAGAAATAATGAGTAAAAGTTCCATACTCACAGTTGAAGAAGCAGAGGAAACCTGACAAAATGATCAGGTAGAAGATTTAAAACAGAAGTTTGCCATGTTCTTCTACAAGCACTGACCTGGAAGGTCATTAAATTTTAAGAAATGAAAACATACATCTCTTGATACCGCAGTTGCAGTCAAGACTATTCTGTGCTTCTTTTGTACAGAATTGGAGCACTAAACAGGACAGACTCTTCCTTTGAACTAGGCACTCTATAAGAACCATAGATTTTCAGCTGAGCCTTTTTGGAGGATACCACAGGACAAAGAAATGGTGGCAAATTGTTACACAACTGATGGTTATATGCACCAGGAACCAATCTGCAGACACTGAGCCTGTCCCAGAACTGGATCTCATGGCATTTATTTCACTGTCCACCATCTTTTTTTCTTTCTTTTCCTTCTAGTTATAACATGCTTACAGAACAGTACTTTTAGGAAGTACTTTGAAATGCCCTGTGTGTTCTTTGTCTCTTCTGTTATTTTTCTTTCTGGTGTGGTAAGTACTTCTACACTGTCAGGGAGCTGACCTTGTCTGGAGATTCTTCAGGTTTTAGACAAAGAGACAAGACTCCTTATCTGAGGTGCAATAGTCTTATATTCCCCGTCAGCACTGAATTAGTCCAAATTTTGTGCCTAATAGAGACAGAGAAAAGCTGCTGCTCATTTCCTTATTTATGTAGTTTTCCTGTTTCAACACCTTCTTAGGAGCTGTTAGATGGAAAGGCAATTTGGTCTCTTCCTTGTCTCTGAGACCAAAGAAAGAATCTATTCAGACAGAGCAGCCATCAACAGAACAACGGCTGAGTTTTTAAAAAAGCATTCCAAACCCTGGAAAATTCCATATAATTTTCTATTTCATTAGTACTTTTCATCAAAATGAGCATAGCACTTTCTTTAGTTTGAAAGGAGCAGTACAGATTTACACCTACTGAGATTCTGCTCATGTGTCTCATCTCTCCCCAAATATTCCCCATCTTGTACGCTTAACTTGTCAGCAAGTAGGACTGGGCAGCATGAAAGAGGTGCACACTACAGCTATTCACATGGTAGCTTCTTCAGATAATTAAAAGCCCTGCTTATTTAATTTGGTACCTTACAGCTACACTGGATTTATCTGAAGAAAGGGTTGAACCAACAGGCCAAACTGATGGATATGCTCACATACAGCGTTTGTTATCACCTGTGTCATAAGTACATTTATAGACCCCACAGCTGTGAAGATCTGTGGTTTTATTTTTCCCTGTTCTCTGTCCTATTTCTTGGTTATTTCCTGCAAGTACACAGAAGGCCCAAAGCAAAAATCCACCCTGGACATCGTGAGCATGAAATACACTTTAAGGCCACAGTGGAAAATCTTTTAGATCATAAAGCATTGCTAGAATATCACAGGTCAAAAGATGATTCAGCTCAATGCTTTTTCCATGTGAACTCTAATGCTAATAACCTCTTTCAAATTTTATGTGGCTATTATTATACTTCTGTAACATCCATTCTGCAATAACACTGGAGTGACTAGTGTCCCTGATTTCTCAGGTGAGCATTAACAAGTTTTCTTTGAGGTCCTTTGTACCATGATAGCAATTAAATTCTCATTGTCAACAAGGACCTGCAGCCTGAGAAGTGGGTTTTGCCAAGGACCTGTAAGAAGTGGAACCAGTGACAGACTTAATGCCTAAAAGCTGAACTCAGCAATGAGTGATGGTATGTGTCCTGTAGGAGTCTCAGTTGCTGTGGGAGAAAAGGGATTGTGTGAGATCTGGAAAGGTCATAGCATTGAAGAAGATCCTGGTTGGTGCTTAGTCAGCTCTTGTTTTCTCTTGCTGCTCTGGAGTTAAGGCACTACTGTCCATCTGAATATCCTCAAAGAGAAAAGCCTGACAAAGTTATTTCAGAGCATTAAGTTTTCCCTATCCTTATCTAAAATACAAATGCTGGATGAAGTGCCAGTGTCCACCTTCCTTATGTATTGTTAGTCACTGGTGAGGCTTTTTGCCTAGGAAACAGGAGTCTGCTCAAATTTTTTTGTTTGATTTGAGGTCGCTCTAATATGAGCTTCCTACTTCCCCTGAATCTGCTAATGAGTGCCCTTATTTTTCAGAGACTTGCTCCACTCCTCCTTGCTCCTTGTGCTTCATTGTCTATGACAGTGCATGAAGTCTAGTAACTGCAGACTAGTGGGCAGTAGGGGAAGTTTGAGTTCTGGTCCAGTCCCTGCTCCCAGAACTACTTAGTTATTTCATGCTTTTTGTGAGATGAAATCTAAAACTGTTCTGCAGACAGGGATCAGAAGAGAGACAGTAATTGCAGCTGAATCACTTCCACAGATACTACTTTAAGAAAAGGAAAAATGATCATCTACCAAAGTTGCTGTCATTAACCTTTTCTGCTTTTGGGGATCAAAAAGAGAAGAAAGAACAGAAGAGTTCAGTGAAAAATAGTTTCTGAAGTGGTTTTTCCACAGTCAAGTAAAATTACTTTTAGATATTATTACAAGTTGGATTAAACCTCTCTGAAACATATTATATGTTCCAGTAACTCAGTAGAGCCCTTCATGAAACTGAAAATTAGAATCAGTAGTGCTGTACCTAGCAAACAAAAGCAGATTTACCTTGTGTTACCTAGTCATGAGCAGCTTTATTCAAAACACTGAACAACGACGTTACTGAGTTTCACATTTGCAAGTGGCGACATGATAGAAATAAGCAATCAATTACTATCCATAATCTACTGTGTGCTATTTATCTGGAAACTGCATGCTCCTCTCCTGTGGTAAATGTTTTATTTAGAGATGTTTCTTGGCCCCTTGGAAGTGTGCTAACGGTCACAAGTGATTTTTCAGCATTCAACATTTGCAGAAAGAGTGCTAATCATGGATTGAGGTAGGGGAGTTATCTGCTCAAAGGTTGCTAAAGCATGTTAATCTTTCCGGAACCTGATTTTCTCTCCACAAACATATTTCTTCAGAAATCTTAACCAAAGTCTGAGCAGAAACAGGGATTTTTTGTTACCCACCATAAATTATAAGCATCCAAAAATAGACACATCAGTATGAAAATTATTTCCCCCTGGGCAGGGAAAAAAAAAAGGTAAAGCATTGAACCTGCATTTCTTGTGACCACTAATCTGTTACGTAATGATGGGATTGCATGGTTCTGTGCCTATATGATTTGTATCTGTGTTTCTATCTGGTCCATAGACTATAATTCTGTTCCTCTCATCCCTTGTAGGTGAGAATTCAAAAGCAACAGTTTTACTTCTGGTATATTTTCCAGGCCTTGGGTATTACTGAAATCTCTTTCTACCTTCATTCTTGATCTTAATCTTGTGTTTTGTTTTTTCTTGGTGTAGCTTTTTAGATTGCACCCTCCTGAAACAATGATTTTGTCATATGATATTCATTACCTGGAATAGTTCATTCAGAATAACTAGATCCTTAAATTATTCATAGAATTAGATATGGCTGTACTCTATTAAAATATTGTAAAGCATTTCTATATATTTTGTTACATGGGAATTATAAGATGTGGAGGACAGGAGCCATATTTTGCAAATTCTGCTTCCAATTAAAATACACCTAATGGTTTAGGGTTGGATTTCCCTTCTGAATGTGTTTGCTCAGAAATCAGGCAGCATGAGTAAAGCTGTAAATGCATCTGACCTTAATTGTAAGAGGTAAGCCTACTCTGTGTTAACACCCATAAGAACCTGAAACTGTTGTTANTATTCTTTGACCTGTTCTTTTAGCAAAAGCTCCAGCCCATTGTTCCTCATTAATATGTATTGCACAGAAAAAAGTCAAGTTATAGCCCTGGTGACAGTACCTGCTTTTTAAGTCCTCTGGCATGCTTTACCAAATGTTATTTTCTGGTACCACCTCTTAACTGCTTTGCTGTCAATGATCTGAATTAGAGATGTGTGTATCCATACTGTTCATTGCTGTGCATAACATGTCATTACACAAAAAACACAAAAAACAAATCTCTTGGGTTTTACATTAAATAAAGAAATGTCTCATCTCTTTGGGTTTTTTTAGCTTGGTATTGACCTGTGTAGCAGTTTGTTACCTTAGGAAAATATTTTCATTATTTCTTAAGTTCAGTGCTGTCAGCTGGGAACTAAATGCAAGAAGAGCTCTTCTGTCATTGCCTCTGCTGTACCCAAACTCCATCACCCCTGGGGCCAGTCTCTGGCAATTTAGGGACAATGAGCAGCAGTGCTTGGGTGAGACCCACTCTGGGAGTGTTCAAATTTTGCTCCAGGCTCTGTCCTTAAGCTCATCCCCAGGAGGAAACAAGTCCTGCTCTTCCCGTCTTCTCTTGACACTGGACTTGAAGGAGCTGTTTAAAGCTCAGAGAAACCCCTATGGCAACCTCTATATCAGATTCGTTTGCTGCAGTCAGTTTTTCACATCATATCATATTTTAGCTCTGTGTCTGAAACTTTCTGACAATCTTGTTATGGCAGCCCACAGTTTTGGTGCGTTGCTGGTTTTACAGAGGAGATTTTTTGTACACATGATCATTACAAAAATGAGTTCAGTACCCTAGATTCTGTATTCATTTTCATATTGGATTGAAATGGTGTCTACAGTTTCCATATTCAATTCTCGCTATAAATATCCATTATATCTTATACTGTGCAGTCATGTGAAGAAAATGCAGATTTCTGATATATAGGGTTGAAGGCAGAGGACTGGGATGTGCACTGGTGTAGAGCTCGGCATTTGGAAATTATAGGGTCCAATTATCTCTTTTGCTGTTTAAGTGTCTCTTCAGATTGGGAGCAGTTAAATATTTTCTGTATATTTCACTGTCAGTAGCCCAGTGTAACAAATGATTCTTAAGGGACTGAACTGTGTATTCTCAGTCATGTGTTTGATCAGATTTATGGTACAAGGTTAATTACAGTTTGTTTAAAATTTCAGGATACTTCTCTTTAAAAAAATAAACAAACAAATGCTAATTGACTAGTAAATTATTTTAAATAAAATCTTTAATTATGAGTGCACCATAAGCAATTGAATGATTCCTTAGTGAATACAGTTCTTTCAGATGTTCACACTTCTAAATCTTTATCTTTTCTCCCACCTAAAGCCACCATAACCACTATTACATTCAGTATCATTATTTCCACTTACAATAGAGATTTTAAACAAGATGTTTAATCACTTAAGATGCACAAGTCAGCTTATCTTTCTAGAATGTCCAGGAACTGCAGGTATATTGATAAAACCTGAACAAGGTTTTCAAAGAAGAATTTACTGTATGAACATAAGTATTCAATTCATAGAGGAAATTTTGCTTATGCTACAGCTAAACATTACACATTATGGTAATGTGAGTAGTTTGAGATCTATAGTTATAGGAAAAGTTGTTGCTGGAGAGACAGAGAAGACAATAAACATAGTAATATAACATTACTGCAGAGATATTGTCTTGGCGTTTCTAACTTAAATATTTTGGAGCCCAAGGACCTAAATGTTTATGGTTCCTTCATTTTCTGTTATAACATTGATATTTCAATCTGTTTTTAATTGATGAGTGCTCTGAACACCAGGGTGTTCCTGCATCTTTTGTATAATCATAGTGGACACATGCAAGGATCTACTGTAGAGAAGACTTATTGTGGAAGGAAGTGGTGCATTTCAGTTTAATTAGCATTTTGCTGGGTCTTTGAAACTACAGGTTCCTCTAGGGGAAGGCTTGTTAGTGGTCCATTATGTACTTTGTAAACACACAATGAAGTGTTATTTGAAGCCTGTATTTGAAGTAAGGACCATAACCCAGTGGTTTCTGGGTGTGCTGGAGCACCCTGGCAAAACCGGGAAGCAGAGCTGCAGCAAAACTCTCAGAAAACCTGTTTCTGGGGAAATATTAGATCAACCTCTGCAAAGCTTGTGATACTGACAATCAGTGAAGTGTTCCTGTAAATTAATATTCAAATCTAAGCATTTGCAGAGGGAACAAAATTTTGGAGGTTTTGACGTGGTTACTCTTCCCCTTCCACTGAAATATTTATAGAATCATACTGTCAGTGAAAGCAAGCTCAAACCATTACTAAGGATTTTTGAAAATGTCACCTCACAATTCCTGTGTAATTTCCATGCTCCTTATTGTCTGTTTTCTGTCTCAGAAGGTAAAATCATGCAACTGATCTCCCTTCCTAAGGAGCAGATGAGGTGATCCTTGTGCGTGCATGCAGGACAAAACAGAGCTCTGTTCTCAAGCTAAGCTGACACTGTGATGGTAGTAAGGATTTTGGCCTGAGGGCTATGGATTTGTCCCTTTGATAGGGTTGTAAGCTTTCTTTCCACTTTTTTTTTTGCCCAGCTTGTAACACAAATTTTCTCGGTTTGAAAATCAAGATGAGGAAATTAAAGCTGTCTTTTGGGGTTTTAGGAAAATAAGCTGTTAAATTGGCTAATGCATGTTTCCGAAATGACATGTCATAGAACCATAGAATATTTTAAACTGGAAAAGTGCTCTAAGATCATCTAGTCCAACGATGTTTTAAGGATAGGTTCTAATGTGAATTAAATCTTTTAATCTGGAAACAGTAAAGTAGATGAAAGCATTACAGGGAGATGGAAATTTTCTTCTATTGCTAATCTCCTTCTCCGTGCTGAGTGTCACTACTGTCATTTCACTGAATTCAGGAAGTCTTCCAACCTTTTATCAATGTCATGATATTGAGGAGAGGGAGATTCCTATCATATTGGAAACTACCCATGAATAATTTTTCTTGGCTGGAGTATACCTGACTGCAATCTTTGATGCTTGGACTGTGGAGTCTGACAGATGTATTCAGGACACAGATCCGTGTCAGATGATGAAATAGAAGGACCATTGTGCAGATCAGATGTCCCATAGATATGTGTAAATGTGGAATTGGTTTGGGACATCTGAGACATCTTTCCTTACATCTGTAGTAAAACTTAAAACAAGGAAATAATATAAGAGCCACCATGATGGCAACAGATTTGATCCTGACCCCACAGGTACCAAGGGAAGTGCTGCTGCTGGCTTTCTTTTTGAAGAAGCAAATGGGTACTGAGGATTGTAACCTTGCTAATTGAGGATGTCTGTCCTCCACTGGGACCTTGTGGTACATTTTTATTCACCAGCAAATTATGCAGCAGCAGGTCCTAGGAAACTCTTTGTTAATCTTTGCCCCTCTTTCTTTTTTTTTTTTTTTAAGTGAACATTGCTGTGGATCCCAGCTTTGTTCTTGCAACCTTTGTGTCGCATTAATATTAGATTATTGTAGCATACTCAAAAAGGGTAGATGTCCTCCAGGTGCATTGCAAAGACTGTATATTTGCCTGGGTGTTTGAAAGGCTGGGGAATGGGAAGGAGGGCACAATAATAGTTGTACTTGCAGTACCTTTTTCAAAATAAAATTTTTTCGAAGTAAATTTCATTATTTCAGAACACCCATCCTGATGTGCTGCCTAAATACTTCTGAAAACAACATTGAGTCAAATTAAGAAAGAGGCTTGGACACGTAAAACCGGCAGTATGACCCAGAAAGCTCCCTTTTAGTGTCTACTGATCTGTAGGACTAAGGCTTCTAAGATGCCAAGCCCTCTGTTCTTTCACACATTCAGATCTGCACCCACTTTTCCAGAGCTGAATCTTTCAGTATGTGTCTCCCACTGAAGCCATTTTAGATCTTATCATTTCAATTCTCCTCTGACCATGGCCCTAAAGGGCCTGGTCTGCCATACCTAAAGTACCTTCCCCACACTGAACACACAAATCACCGTAGCCTTTCACTCATTGAGCAAAGTTCTTAAGGCCTGAGCTGATGAAAGATACAGGATTTATGGTAAAATGGGAATATGGATGGGTACTGTGGAGATAAAACTTCTCCTGAAGAGTCCTGAATTGTGGTCTGAATTCCTCTATTTTACTGAGCAATAGTTAAAAATGCAAAAATAATTCAGGGAACAGACCTGTTACCCAGACAACTGTCTCCCAAATGCATTTTGGCCTCAGTAAATGCAACACTCATGCTCTCTGTTTCTTTCTTCTAATTCCACACCTGTGACAGGAAGGACAGAGAAAGTGGTGTCACAGGGTTCAATAGTAAGCAAACGTGTTTAATGAACAGGTTCTGACTCAAGCTGCCTGATCAAGACTGGGCTGTGTATTTATCATTTTCCCACTTTCTGGTTCTTTCAGCATAGGAATCTCTGTGCTGCTCTCTGGTCTGTTGCCTCTGGCTGCTGTCCCACCACAAAGGTTTATGAATATTCAGACAGAGCATTATTTTGTCTATCTCCAGCATCACCAGAGTTTATATCTCTGCCCAACAGGCACCCTCACATAGTTATCACTATGAATTCACTGCTGGAGGAACGATTTTCTGCACACCTGCTCTGCTATATGTATGAATATGGTATCTTAGGAAGACAGGGAGATCCCTGCCCTCATAGGTCTCAGTGTGCAGAACCACAAGCTGAATATGCAACATGTAAGAGATGGAAAGAATGAAAGGACAGGAAAGACATGGCAGACACAGGGCAATGGAAATGGCAGACTCTGGTAGGTTCAAGTTTGTGTTAAACTGATCTGGATGCTTCATTGCTTCTGGAAGGTATTAGAGATTTTGGGAGGAGGATGATGAGCTGACAGGAGCTTTGATAGCTGAATAAGAAAATATGTAAAAATAAAGACTGAGTAAAGCTTTGGTATAGAGCAAAGAAATCGAGTTTACCTCATACTCAGTCCATCAGTTCAGCCTCATTCTGGGTAGTGATGGCTTTGTATTCACTTTTTCAAGAAGTCTTTGTCACAGCTGGTTCCTAACTCTTCCTCCTCCCCAAGAACATTGGCATCTCTGTCCTCCTTCACTGTGCAATCTGCTGAATTCTAATTTCATGGTTAAAACATGTGCTTAAGGTGTTCTGGGACCTTGTCTCTCCCCGAACAGTGCTGTCAATCAGACATCTTTCACAATCAATTGAATCAGAAAACTTCAAGAAGGAAGACACAAGCTAAAAGTTAAACGAAATTTTGCTCTAGGCCCAGAGGACCAACTTTGAAAATCTTTTGGACTTATCTCGTTGTGTACTTTGGGATAAGGTTAATTCCCTGCAGATAAAGTCAAACTCTTCAGACGGAGCCAGCAAAAAGTTCACTGTCACTTTAAAGGGGGTTGAATCCATCCTCTCCTTTGACAGCAGAGGTAATGTAGCAGACTCATTTTCATATCTCATTCAGAAAGCAGATGAGATGGGAATCAACTTGTTTAACAGATGAACACCCTGGAGATAATTTCAGTTTGTCACAGTATGTGTGATTTCTTTACAATTACTGCCAAGCTACAAGAGAGCAAGAGACTGGCCCATAAATGCCAACCATTCTGCTTCCTTTAATTCCCAGAATATAAAACACTTTTCTAATTTTAAATATTAAAATATAGTTAGAAATTAAAGCCTTCACTGGGAAAACAGACCCTTTTCTTGCAGTCAAATAGGAAAAAAAGGAGAAAGAAATCACACAATGGAAGGGAGATGGGAACTGCGGGGTTTGTTTCTTTGGATATTTTCTTCTTCTTTCCTCAATTTTGAATGAGATGAGTTTGAAGGAGAGATGCCATGTGCCTGCTCCCTCCTCTGCTTCAAAAGGGGATGGTTCAGTGTGCTGAGCAACTCTACCAACACTCTCCTAGACAACAGATAGATGGGTCACTTAGGGTGTCAGAGGCACCAAATGTATGCGGTAGTGAAATGCAGGAGAGATGTGGCTCCCTGTGCAGCATTTATGTCCTGCTGCAGCTCTTGAAGAGCCTGACACATCTCTTCATTTAACACTGGCTGCCAGCTTGGCTATAAAAATGTTGGAGAGGAAACCACCTGATTGCCCGGGCAAACAAAACGATTTTGCTGCAGCCATCAAAACATTTCAACTCTTTCAGAAACCTATTGGGTTCCATGTGACAGTGGGATAGATTCTCACTCTTATTATTTTTACTGGAAAACTGTCCCAGATCATCGCATCTCGATTGGTTATAAGACTTCTAAATTTCTTTTTAAGTAAACCTATGCTGGCTTATATTCATTTGTTCTTGAACCAGAATTGTATTTTAACTTTTAGTCTCCTTCTGTGTGTTTTCCATCAGCTTGGTTTTTTTTTTTTTATTTTCAATCAACTTTTTTTCTTCACGGACCTGTAATAGGCTTATGAAACTAAACTGTTTGTTTTCTCCTGTTTAGTCCTTACAATTGCCTATTTTTTACATTTATTATAAAACAGATAAGGCAAAATAACTACTGAGCAGTTTTTATGTGGAAATTCAGATATGGAAAATGATCGTATCTTTAACCATCTACATTCTGAACACTTTATCATCTCAATTTTAATTTCCGTACAACTAAAGATTCTTCCTACACATTCAGTAATTTTCATGCCTGATATTGCCCTCCATAAGAGTAGAGCTGAACCAAATTTCTTTTACCTTCTAATTCTTATTTTCCTCCTGTAACTGAAGGATCTTAAAGGTTTGATCTAGAATTCTGGCTTTATCCCATCCCTGAGCCTCTCCCAGTGATTTTCATTTCCTGCTGTCTGTCCACCACAGACGTGGCACTGATCACTTCAGTGCTGCCCTTCAGCGTATTTGTTGGAACTACTGTGGTTGCTTTATAAAAACATTACCCTTATTTTTTTTAACTTTTTGAATGTGTCCCTACTGACCACTTTCCAAGTTGTAATTGTTCATTCTGGAGATGCATACACATGGGATCTTGGTTGGTGCTAATGTCTGTGTACAAAATTCTCTAGTTTATTTCTCCTACCCCTATAGGACACCAGTCTTTCCCTGGTGACATAGTTCTGGTCACAGCAGGGCTGTGGACAGAGTAGAGGGACAACAGGGAGGAAACCATGGCCTCAGCTCTTGACGTGGTTTAACCCTGATATGCTTGAAGCAACAATTAAGTTACTCCAAACAGGGCCTTTGAGACAAAGTCTTCAGTGAACTGCCTACCAGCAAAGTGTTGGGATTTGTCCCAGCCGTTTCAAACATCTTTGGGACCCTCTGTCCTGGGAGATAAATCACTGGTGGTTCGTATCAACAACACAGTTGCCCCTAATACACAGTACTCCTGAATTCAAGCTTAAATGCCAGTGACTTTAGTGGGATGTTTGCCTAAATATAATTTCACATGTATGCAGTGTTTGTAAAAGGATGCATCTTTGCCATATTCCCCTGATGCTCGTGTGTCAGTTTTATTCTTGGCTGTCCTGAATAACTTGACAGAAGTTACACACAACAAAACCTACCATGGCTTTTCTTCTCCAGCTGAACCTGTGTGTATTCACTTTGTCAAGCTGGCCTCCTGCACCTCTGCAGAACGAGACCTTATGCAAAGGTTAGATGCCCTTCATCACCCTGTATGCAATCGTGAGCTAAGAAAGACAATTTCAGTACTGTCTCCAACTCTAGCATCTTCTGTGATTTCTTCTCAAAGACATCTATTAGATAGCACACCCATACAGTCTCTACAACACAGACAGGTTCCCAGGACTCCCCTTGGAACTGGGCTAACTGGTAGTTCTGTTCTGACACTTTATGTCAGTGCACACAATATGCTAAAGAAAAGTAGAATGATTTAATAGGAAGGGCTTAATATCCCAACCTGATTAGCCCACACTTGAATGGTTAGGCTGTTGCCATCTCCCTGTTGCTCCAGAGAAATTTCTAACATGTGCAACATAGTCTAACAAAGATATTCAATACAGTGGTCTACTGCTTCCTTTTATTGAGAAAATGCTTTAAAATAAGATAGTGTTTTTAAAAAGTCTTGGGACCCATGTCCTGTTTCTGAAAGAGATGACTTGAGAACCAATCCTACTAGTTAGGCTCGGTTGGAAGAAGTTCACATACAATGGTCACAGGGTTATAGGTGTGTTAGCCAGTTCCAGTCTTAGAGGCTTAGTAGGGATAGAGAAATCGTTTTTTTCACCATATGTATAGTTGTTTCCTGTTTTATCATCTTTTGCAATATGTGCAGTATATTTGGACTGTTACTGTAGGTGTGGGTTGAAACTCAGAACCGTAGGACAAAAGTAATAAAGAGGGATGAGAAGAGAGCAAGTAAGACTGAAAAATATATTTACTTCCTCCTGCTAATTATTGTGTGCATGAAGTGTCACCAGCTGACCTTTTGACTTCTCTGAAATTGCATTGCTAATTAATTTCCTTACCTTTCATCCTTTGTGAATATTTCATTGTCCTTTCCCAGCCTTGCAATCACCTGCTTTGTGCTGCTCAATCCATTGTGAAAGAGGTGAGTGCCCTGCTGGAGAGGAGCAACCCTGCTCTTTCCCTGTGCACTCTCTCTAGTGACTCCACCAATTGTTCTTCCTGCTTTCTTGAATGTCACCTACAAGCAGTCCGGGCACTGCTCATTTAAGGACCAGCTCTGTAGCAGAAGATATTACCAAAGCTGCATTTGGTGGGAACAAACAGCACATAGAGCGGTCTGTGGAGCAGAAAAGTTGGGATGACTGCATTTCTCACCCCTGGAGACATTCTAGCATCAGCAGTTATTTTCTCCCTAACTGGGGGGCAGAAAGTCAAAATTTCAAATAATTTTTCTTTTAATTCTGTGAAGAACAACATGAAAAAATGTAAACAGCCTTATTGAATTTGTCTATAAACATAATCAAGACATTCAGTTTTCATCCTGTTCCTACATGATGCACACAAGCCAATGGCCAAGAGCAGATCTCTGTAAGCTGCCAAAACACTTATGGTCTGAAGCAAAGCTATTTGCACCTTTCTCCATTCAGTCTGAAGGATCAGATCCTGTGTGATGGTTTGACCCTGCCTGGATGACAGGTGCCCACCAAAGCCACTCTATTACTCCCCTCCTCAACTGGGCAGGGGAGAGAAAATATAACAAAAGGTTATAATTTGAAATATGGATAGGGGAAGGTCACTCACCAATTACAGTCACGGGCAAAACAGACTCCACTTAAATAAATTAGTTGAATTTATCATTCTCTGGTTGTGAGTTGTGATAATGAGAAGCAAAAAAAATCTTAAAAACACCTTCCCCTATCCCTCCTTTCTTCCCAGGCTTAACCTTATTTCCAGTTCTCTACCTCCTCTCTCCAGTGGTACAGGGAGACAGGGAATGGACTTGTAGAAAGATGTTATAACTTCTCTATCCCTCCAGTTCTCTGCAAATGTTATTTATTCATTGAATGAAATAATCATGGAAAAACTGTTAGAAACTCCATTTCATTTGGGAAATTATTTCCATTTTTTCAGTACTCTTTTATGAAATGTTGATTGTTTGGAAAATCCTGCAGGTTTCATGAAATGCTGATGTCACACAGCCTAACCATCACCAGACCATCAGTTTTTTTCTTTATGAACAGAGAGAAGCTTTTTTCTTCTCTTCCCATAGCATTTTCAGTGTTCTACAGTATCTGAGCACCTTCTCCTCCTCCCAGTTGTCCCCTGTACTTCTCAGCACATCTATCCCCCTGCAGGCTGGTTGTCTAGACCTCCATGGCATCCCATCTCACCTTACTTTTTGGAGAACTCTTTTCTCCCTGCTGCCTGCACTCCTGAAATTATCCCTCCCCTCTGTTGAGTGATTTCCTGGTTCCTTGGTCACATTCATTCTTCTCTGCCCTCATCCTCCAGCATGGTCCTGGATGGAATAGGAAAGGATGGCAATCACTCTTGAAACCAAGAAATTTCAAGGCAGGAAAGAAGGAGCAAGTGGATAATGGAAATTTCAGCAGAATATTAAACAGGCTAACATTCAAGTATATTTCCAGGCTCAGCTTATCTTACAGCTCACGCAGCTATATTCAGACATTGGTATAGTCACTTTCAAATAAAAATAGGATCAAACTATGATTAAACAATTAAATAAAATTCAAACTGTCTCAATGTTGGAGAGGTTTGTATTAAAACCAGTACTGACATAAACATGTAATTTCTGTCTTTTTAGTGCTCATTTCTTTGCGTAGTCTTATATCAGACATTTCAGAGAAAAATAGATTTTATTGTTCCTCCACATCTTATTTCAGAAAGCTTCTTTATAAATAAAGGATGGTTAAGTGGAATTGATACAGGTATAACATACAACCAAAAAGAGTATAGGTTATTTTTTTCAGAGCTTGAGCTGACTGAGCATACCTCGTGCTATCTCAACTAACTCCATGTGTGTCCTTGTACATTTTGTTTATTGAAGCGAACCTGTGCAATTTTGAACCCTTTTGCTCCTCTATGCAGAGGTGTCTGTCTGGCAGTAGCGGTGAAATGTAAAATTATTTTAGTGAAAGAGCAGAAACTTTGTAAAGATCACTCTGGATGAAAGTACCAGTTTTTGCTATTTCATTTAGGCTTCTAGATTGTGAATTATATTCTAGAAAGAACTTCCAGAAAACTGAAACTCTCCAGTATTAAAGGAATTGAAAACATTCATTCATTTTAGTTAGAAATATTTTGCCTTTGAATAGCAACTTTATTGCTATTCTGTGTTCAATTAAAGTTTTAAAGCTGTTGTCAAATGTGCTTGATTTGCACAAGAAGTAAGGATGCAGATAGCACTAGCCTATTACTTGTGACAATTCCATATTTATTTAATGGGTACCTTAACCAAGCAACTAGTTATGTCACAGAATGTAAGTCAAGGCTGTGTGGTTTTTTAACAAAGATTAATATGCAAAAGTTACAGACAGGGTGTTTAAGACTTGAGCAGTAGTTATGTATTCAATGGTGCTCTGAATGCAAAACCCTATTTTTTTCTTTATAAATCCCACAATGGTCAGTTTATTTGAAATCTAACCTTCTGCCTATCTATGAATCTAAAGTTCAATCTAAAGTGGATTGATTTTATTTCCCATTTAATTTCTTAACATGTTGTTTTCCTTCTTAGTAGACTTCCAAGCTTCTTGACGCTCCTCTTTTAAAATTCTCAGGTTTTTTGTCACCTCACATCATTTTCTGCTGGAAACTGCAGTACCTGTCTCAGTACCTGTGACCAGTTTGTCACCCCAAAGCTTTTCCTTGCCCAGCACCATTTCCTTAGCAAGGAAGTTTATTTCAAAACTTAATAAAAGCTCACCTTTCTCACAATATGCCACGCAAAAGGTTTTGAATATCCGTTATGAAATTTTGTGTTTGGAGAAATTATTTAAAATGGAAGTGAATTAGGAAAGTTTGGTGTTTTTTTGTTTTTTTTTTTTTAAATCAAATTGCATATTAATTATCTTGAAATTTCTCTGTAAGAAAATCCTTTCAAAGATTTCTCACTGTTTAGTGAACCTATTGGACTAACCATCGATCTGAAGAGTGGGGAAACCTTTCTTCCAGTGCTTCATGGTTTCTGCATCATCAATGTGAGAGAAACACTTCTCTTCTTCCTAAATAAATGGCTCAGAAAAACTGAAACAGCTACACATTTTCCTGAATGGAGGATGCCCCCATGTGAAGATCCACGTTGGAAAGAACCTGACCTACTACCTGCCAGCTGGGCAGGTGCACGATTCTTGCAGAGACATTGTTTTCAAACACCTGCTCTTTTTTTTCCTCTTCTTTAGAGTTTATGAAAGAATGCTGTCTCAATTTTATTTTCATGTTTCTGTTTTAAAATTCTTGTTATTTTATGTTTTAATATTTTGCTTGATTTAATGTTCCTCTAAATTGCTGCACAAGCAGCAAAAAAGCCATGAATAGAATAAGGGAATGTCAGGCACAAATATAAAGAGGGAAGAATGGCATCAGGTATTGACTGTAACTGCAAGGAATTAATGGCTGTTTGTTGACAGAAAGACATAAATTGTGACTAAAACCACTGTGTAAAAGCTGAACAGAAAATAAGTTTTTACACAGAAATCTTCTCAATTGCAGTCTAAACCATCAAATTGGTTTAATACAGTGTAGGTTACTTGCCAAAAATGTGAGTGAGATTTATGTATCGAGCTCTGCAGCACAGAGTGAAGTATACACAATGAAGTTCTTTTGCACATGATGGCAAAAAGCGGATGGAAATCAGGCCCTCACCAGCCTCTGTAAATATCTCCCCTGCCCAAAGATAGATCCTCTGAAAACATATCAGAGAATCATGGAACAGTTTGGGTTGGAAGGGACCTTTAACAGTCCTCTAATCCAACCCCACTCAAATGAGCAGGGACATCTTCAATGAAATCGGGTATGTGTGAAGACAAGTAATCAAAATAAGGTCTTGCTCTTTTACTGGATCCATCAATTATTTTTCTTAATTATCTTGTTGTTCAAGCCTTATGATTTCTGTAATTTACTGCTTATGACAGTTTGCTGCAGAACTGAGTAATACTGTGCTGCTGAAGTGCCCCCTGGACATGATCATACCAGACACTCCATGGTCTTGGTCTGTGTCTGTGTGACCTAATTTCCTGTTACTCCCTGATTCCGTGAAGCATCATCAGATCTCCTCATGTAAATCCTGGGCTTGTGGAGAGAAGAGCAAAGCCACGTTCAAGAACAGCAAGTAGCTGACAATATTGTGCCAACATGCAAATAAGGTTTATGTCAACATATATTAATTAATTTCATGATCCATAGCTATCTCTTCCTTTGATGAAGGAAATGGCTTTATTTATTTGTTTGTCCTTGGTAACCTCTGAAGTGTAGGGCCCATTGCTGATGGGCTGGAGTCTTCTGCAGTCTGTAGGCTGCTTTAAGGAGCAATCACTCATCTAAGTGTGGGGTGGGGGATGGCAGAGCTCAACTTCTATTATGATCTTTTGAATCCTAAAGACCATTAACATCCTGTTCAACTTCTAAGGTTATGATTCTTCTCAAAGACCTGCATGTGAAGTCTGTTCTTGATGCTGAAATCTAAACACATCAACAGTTCTCATTTATGCTTATTAAACATAAAAGTAATAAGAACTAAAAATAATAGGAAAGAAAGAAGAGGGACACCCAGTGATTCAGTATCACATTCGTGTCTGCAGTAACTTCTGTGAAGTGGTAGCTGCTCTTCTCCAAGGAAAAGCCCATTACCCCTGCAGGTGGGGCAGACACCTTGCTTTGTCTGTCTCTCTGAGTACTGCAGTACTTTTGAGGTGAGAGTTGCTGCTTGGATGACAAAAGCAAAGGACAGTATTCAGGCAAATGTCACAACTTTTGAGAAGAAACAGAGAAATACTTATTTTCGGGATATCAGTCCTCATGGTATACACTCTTTTCCTCAGAGTTTTTGCCTGGAACTTGTTCTAGTTAAATGTTTAAAGCAAGCATGTATCTCTTGGTTAAAAGTGCATTAAAAATTCACCATTTTTTGATTTCTGCAGAAGTTCCTTACTAGGGTTATTAAATCATATTTTGTGTCCTTTTCACTTTAATCTCTGAGGAAACGCAACTCATGCACACCTGATTTGCTGTCACGCAAACTGAAGCAGAGTTTTGGTGATCAGATCAAATATCTAATTGTGCCTAGGGTCCTGCATCTTCAACAGATGGTTTTCTTCTTATACATTCATCTTTACAATGCATAGATTTGTATTTCCTGCTGAGAAGCTTTTCGTAATACACAGGCATATTTCCAGAAAGCAGAAATAATTAGTTTATTAGTGTGCACACCAGATCCTTGTTTGTAGCAGTGCTGTGTGGGGGAATTGTTTGACTGGAATGCCTGGGGAGGAGCAAATTCCAGTTAATGTCTTTCCTGTGATGGGGCATTTCAAAGTTTGCACTTAGTGAGGTAGCACTTCCCAGCTAACTAACTCTCATCTAAGGACAAAAATAAAGGCTCTCCCTCCCAGTTGCTGGTTTTTGTGGCATTAGCAGTTTCTTTGTACTTTCAAGGCCTCCATCTGCCTGTTGGATTTAATTGACCAATCGGCTAAGTTATCTGGGACAGAATAGGGAGAGGGAAAAAGTAGGATGGAAAGATGAAAGAGTATTATCTGTAAAGCTCCCTTTCCTTAAGACATTTCTTTCCCCTTATGCTTAATATATTTTTTTTCCTTATCCTTAAGGGTTTTTTTTTCCTTTTTGTAATTCAGATTGCATGTTTCTTTCCTCTTTTAATTTTCTGCTCTACCAATAAATGACTTCTAAAATTTGAGGAAATGTCAACAGAGGCTCATGAGATCACCATGTTATATCACCAGTTTTCTCTGTAAGGGATTGGTTTATTATTATTTTCCTCTGTTTTTTGAAAGGTGTATATTTCAAACCCCAGATTTTTCAAGCTAGAAGGGAAGACCACCTCTGGCACTGCTTGTCACTTTATAGTTAAAAGTCAATTTCTAGGGGGGCAGGAGTTTACCTGCTCTCAGAAGAGGGGTTGAACTTGATCTTAATTCAGTTCAGGACTTTTTCAGCGGTGGTCACAGTCCTCAATAGCTATTTAAAGCTACCCAGCTGCCTTAGGCCAAACACTCACACAACCTAATTCTGCAGAGCTTTTGATCTCTCATTCTGGGCAGCCTTGTCACTGTTATGAGTTAAAACTGAAATTGTTGGGCAATTGTCCTGATATTTTAAAGGGACTATAGTACTTACATTGCTTACATGGTACCAGCACATTTTCAGGAAGGATGATGCTCTGCTTTTCCTCTCTCATGGGAACCTAAATCCTGAATTGTCTCTCTCACAAACTGGGGGTTAATCCATCACGAATCTTCCCAGACTCGGGTGAAGCGAGGCTTAGGGAAGGAAGGGGAAGCTGTGGATGTGTGCTCATCCCTGCTTTTTACCCAGGTGCAGTTTGGATAGGTCCACTCATGGAAGCACACTCCCAGGGTCGTGCTGGTCCATGTGTCCCCGGCACAGACACCCCTTGGCAGAGGGCTCATGTCTGCCCAGGCTGGTGCTGTGAGGTCCCAGGCTCCTAATGCCAGCACATGTGGTGTGACAGGGGTCACTGAGCCCTGCCTGAACCTCTCCCTTTGGGAATGATGGAGAGAGGTTTGGATATATTCTTTCCAATTAAATGTTTAGCGGTAAATGAAAGGGTTATTAATGACTGCCACGGAGTGGGCAGTCCTGACCCCTCTGCAGCCCAGCCTGGCTTTGTACCCCAGCAGTGTTTCTGGGTGTGTGGCACTGTGCAGCACGGCACTGCCCATCAAAGGGATCCCACTTTTCCAACCATGAAGGCAAAGCAAGCAAAGGGAGAAGATCCTCTGCCAACACCCCAGAAGACACCCTGGAGCGAGTTACAAAGTGTGTCTGCACCCTTTATGTGGGAGGCAGGCAACATTCAGTTAATTAAGGTTTAATCTGTCGTTTATTACAGTACATATGTTCTTCAAGGGAGGAAAAAAGTGTACCGAGGTCTTGCTGTGAATATTTTTCCTTGCTCTGACCTGAAGTAAGGCTGACTGTAACAGCAAGTGTACTTTTTAATGCTCTCAGTTACTTCTACAAATAGAACAGACACTTCATCTACCACACAACCCCTTGCAATAGAGAACATATTTTTCTATCAATGTAATAGAGGTGTATTGGGAATGACAACAAAACTTGGATATAAGCTCTAAGAAAATATATTCCCTACATCCTACTAAACTCTTACAGTCTCAGAAAATGTCATGAAAACAAGATTTAACTGTGGCATTCTTTGCTTCTTAAACAATGAAGAATAGTAACTTTTTGTTTTCACAAAGGAAAATACTTTTAAAATAAATTCTAAATCCTCCATATAGAAATTTGCTAATATAATTGCAGTTCTCTGTGCAAAATTGACCAGAGCAGTTCAAGAGACAATTGCACACTGGCAAATTCCCTGTAGTATGTACCTTTCAAGCGTGATGTGCATTCTTTTGCAAACAGCTAGCATGGGGTCACTGATTTGCTAAGACATCAAGAACAGGCATAAGTAAGACAGAGTCAGTGTCCTGAATCTCTGCAGAGAGGTGAATTGAATCTTTAGGGAATGGATGGCTATTCTTTTTATAACCCTGGTCTAAGAATGCAGTTCTCTGTGATACAGGTAGGCAGAGCTGTGAAGAAAACCTGGATTTATTAATCTCTTTATAGTCATCTTTACAGGCAGAAAATGTACATTTGGCCTGGACTCCCTTACTCTTCCCCACCCATGCAAGTGCGCAGTTTATTTCACAAAATAAATGTGAGAAACAAGTCACTCACCACAAAGGGAATACCCACGAAGTTATTTCACAGAACCTTCACTACCACAGTGGCTTTATTGGGGTCTATCATTCACTTCTTTATGTAAACAAGAAACCATATAAGGGAGACCATAAGACCTTTACTACCACTTTTTGCATCTTTTTTAGGGCTGGTTGAGATATTTGTGTAGGTGCCCTCTGGTTGGTTCATGCTCCCTAGACTAGTCTTTGGTCTTGAATAATAGAATTGTAACAGTTCTGCTGTGTGTGGTGTTTAACCATCATTGAAGGGCCTAAACTTCAGTAATTTTGATCTTACTCTTTCTTATTTGACCAGACCTAGAAGCTGGAGCTGGAGAGAACGTGCCCATTCATATTTAATGCAGAGTTTCTCTATGGGGTATTCATCAGGGCATCAACCAGAGCAGCTTCAAATGACTGCAGTGATAGAGCTGAAAATGTTTCCTTTCAGGAGACTGCATCGAGAGCACAGCACACAGGCTGTGTGCGTACCCTGCCACATTTGCTCTGTCAGGTTTCATACATCTGCTGCATTGAAGTGCAGTCACTTCACAGCTGAAGTGATAAGCAACAGCAGTTTCCAAAGGGGGAATGTAAGCTGAACAATGTCACCTTTCCTGCCTTTGATAAAGACTTTGTGTCAGGTTCTTGAGGAAACTTTGACTTGCAGCAGCCTCCTGAATCTGACAACCGGGCTCTGCAACCTGGACATCCAACCTTCAGCTGAATATATCTTCCCTTTGGGACCATCTTGTCTAATATAAACAGTACATTCAGACTCAATCTTGTATGCCTCCAAATTGCTTGCTTTTCTTTAAGATACCTTTGACAACAGTTTTAGGAAACAGTGACATTATTGCAGAAGTTGTGTGATGTGCACAGAACTGATGAAGAGTACTATGGGGGAGGACTAGCTAAAGTTTTTAAAGGTTGCATATGCATTATACTCTTTTTTTTTTTTTCTCCTATAAAAATGAAGCCTTTTCAAACATAATCCTGTCACAGATGTTCTCTGAAACCTCAGCCAGACTTTAGAGCATAAAAAATGTGGCCTGATCTACATGCATTCATAGCCTTGCACTGGTGATGTTTCCCCTGATCAGGAACCCAGGCTGTTAGCTGAAGTTAATAGTAGAAATGAGAAGCTTGAATCTTAATGATTATACATTTATTGGTCTTTTTGTAGTATATTCACCCCACCTGTTGACAACGAACTAACAAAATGCTGTTTCTACAGGTTGTATTTGATTTCAATTTCAGTTTAATTACTTCTCACCAAAGGAACTTCCCTCATTCACACTCTGAACCTAGTTAATAAATACTTGTGCTTCCAGTTTTCTTAAACAATTTTCACAATTAGGTGTTTTATTCTGCCATCAGAGATAGCAGCTTGTATGTACAAGCATTCAGCTGAAATTATGGCACAGTTGCCATGTATTTCAGGTGAACTTCACTACACTTGGGATCTTGACTCAGTTTTCAGTGTTATTTTGAGGCTTGATTTAGGTGTTTAGAGATAGCACTGAACTAGAATTGGCAATTGCACAGTTAAATGGAATTTAATTTGGTCAATTTAATTTCCACAGTTTTGCTTTTGGACACCTTGTGACCTAATCCATCTTGAGAAAACAGTAGTATAGTTGGAAACATATACTGAACTGATACCTTTATATGAAAATCAGTAGAAATAATATTTTAAAAGATGTCTATTTTCAATATGAAACTCTAGTAGAAAAATTTTCAAAACCTGAGTTGATGGAACCACTGATTTCACATCAGGATTAAAAACAGGTGGCCGAGTTGAGGTTTAGGTTTAAATTTTAGATTAGGACTACCTCTCACGCTGAAAATCAGAAGGAAAAATATACCAATTAATTTCAAATAAATAAATTGGGAAGAGGTAGAGAGTGAAGCTGTTTCTTTTTCTGGAAAGCACCTTGTGTCTCTAGCTGGGTTAGCTTTGTAGTTAACTGTCTCAGCCCTTGTACTGCACCTGAGGAAAGCTGTACTCTGTGTGAGAGTAGATAAATGAGGTTCACAGCAAATGGGTTCCTTTTCAGCACCAGGAGTGCTTTCTTGCTGCATAAAAAGAATGTACTTGGCAGTACATGTGCCTATTTGGCTAAATTATTAAAATACACACCTCAAAGAGAAGGAAATTTATCAAACATCAAAGTAAATGGCCAGCTTTATGTGTTCAGTAAGGTCTGATCCAAAATCTACTGAGGGAGGTGAAGTACATTTCTGTGTGATTTGAAGGGCTTTGGTCCGTGAAATGTCAATGGTTTGACAACTCAGATCAAAGTTGAATGGACATTTGCATGCCTGGCAGTGCAGCTGAGTGCTTGGTGGGCTTTTTTGCCTGGCCTGAGCAGCTTTGGTGTCTGCCTGTTAGGGGCAGTGGTAACATCAGTTCCCTAAATCATCAGCTTTTCACGGGTTTCCCCTTTATCCAGAAACAAGGGTATTTTCTATGGCATAATTTCACTCTTGGCCTGCCTCAGCAAGACTCCAAATGCCATGTGGATGCATAAGGGTAAACACCTGCACCAACAAAGGCATTTCCAATTTAAGTAACTGGATGGTCCAAGAATGGAGTGGAAGCCTTAATTAATTATTTAAATTGAGGGTGAGTTTCATGTCCTGTGACCAGGTTTTTGTGCCAAGCCATAGTGTAGCTCTTAATGTTTGTTCCCTGGCTTATGTCTTTTTGGATGCTGTCTGTGGCTGAGCCATGGTCCTTCTGTAAATGAACAGATCTTGTTCTCAGACAGAAATATTAATTGAGATTGACACAGCTGCTTTTTGGTGTCTGCCTATGTTTCATACTGTTGTGCAGCCAGTGACGGGAGCTGCACCTGGAGCCACCACTGAGCCCCCACAGAAATGCTGGTGTGAGAAGAGAAGGGCTGTGCCCTGGATCCTAGCACTGAATGCTGCTTTCTATCTATCCTCTCTTTAAGCAATGGTGTGTTTGGTCAAAAGGAATGTGCTGCTAAAATTGGAACATACATATATATATAAATGCCCCTTTCTTCTGCCTGCGTACATTAGAGAAAAGCACTTACACATATCACGTGAGAGCAGAATAATTAGGTGTGTGATTGCACGTCAGGTTTCCCTAAATACATTCTCATCAGACATTCAGGAAACATTACGATTTTATTACCAAGGGAAGGCTTTGCTTTTATTATTTTTGTAGGGGTAATTGTTTTGGGTTCTATAAAATACAATCTTCTAACTAAAGAGTCTGTTTGTTTTGAAACCTTTGGCACGAAAGAAATTAACATTTCAGTTTCACAGCTTTTACAATTTTAGTGGGTATCTCTATTAGCTGGTGTGAAGCACAGAGTTTCTGTTATGTTTATTGGTTTAGTAGCAGCCACCTCAGGTTCACAGCCCTCATGGTTAATACACTAGTATGAGATTCTGGGAAAACATTTCAAAAAAATTTGCACACTTCAGTGATGTCCCACAAAACAGTTTGTCTTGCCTGGTGATGCTGAAGTCATCAGCCCATATTTTACTTGCTGCCCAGAATAGCAAGGGAGAAGTTGACCATAAATTCGTAAATTGCCCCTTTTGGCTCCCTCACCAATTCCCTTTTTGAGTTCCCACATGTTCTTCTCTTAGCTTTATTTTTTCTCTGCTCTCTTGTTTTCACTCAAATTCTCTGTTCTTATACACATGTAAGTCTCAAAACCCTTTGTGATGCTCCCTTTAATTCTCTGCTTTCTCGTTTCATGCATTTGGTGCCTGTTCTCTCTCCACACTTGGTTTTTTTGGCTCTATCGCTTCTTTATTTGTTTTTGTTTAATTTTTTTTTTTATTTTTTTAAATGTTCATTCTGCTGGGTTCCCTGCCTTTTCCCTGCAACTCTGGGAGGTATGACAGAATTACCTCTATTTCCTCCTCTTTCTCTACTGCAAACCAGGAACTGAACCCTTAGGATGGGTTGCAAAGATGTTGGGCAGTATGCAGGGACTAAACACACAGGGGAATTTGTACCCTTGCCTCCCTGCAGCACCATCTCCTCCTACATTGCTGCAGTGTGGGAGCATATGTGAGATCTAGAGAAAGGGATACTTCGGGTGCCTTCAGCCCTCATCTTTATCCCTTTATAAAGCAGGATGGTGTCAGCTTCGTGGCATCAGTTTGCAGCAGGTCTAAGTGCTTTTGTAGCCAGGTCCTAGGCAGTAAAAGAAACTTCCAGTTAAGTTACAGCAGTACACAGGGTAATGATAGAGATATCCATTAATTTATTGGGCATTCCAGGGGTGACGGGCGTAGGGCCCTCATGGGATCTTGGGTTATCGGACATTTCACAGCTCTGAAGGCTGTGCTGCTGGGGAGAATGTTCAGAACAAAATTATGATCAAAGGGCCAAAATCTCTACCTCAGCACACATTATTCATGTGGCTGACAACCCATCTAGTTTATAAGATCTGTAGACAAGTAAGGTTCCATTTTTAATGTACTTGGTCATGCGTGGAGAGCCGTAGCCTTTGAAGGACCCGAAGTCTCTAAGGCAGCTCTCTAGAACAGCTGTCTCAGAAATTGTGTGCATCCGTGTTTATACATTTACATCTGCATTTGTATATTTTCTCACACTTATCATGGCTTTATACATGAATAAATTTCTTCTTATAATGCCCAGCTATAGCTTCTCTCCCAATATTCTCTACTTTTAATATTTTCAGCTGCCTAATTCTTATGAAAACCGTTACTGTCTCCACAGTTTTTATCCAGCTGTACAGTAATTGTCAATGCGTTCTAAATATCACATTTTATGCCCAGTTACAGAGACAATGATTTCCAGGTACAGGAGAAACATGGAAATGTTTCAGGCTTCTGCTCTGGTGGCCTCATATTCAATCCTATGTACAGAAACCAGGGCAGCTGTCAAAAAGAAAGCAAGAATTGCTCATTCTGGTTTGTACATTTATGTACCTGGTTTCTTAGAGATTTCTGTATCTATGTCAGAATAATTTCCTTTTAACTTCTAGGGAGTATTTATTTGCTCTGTAGTGAACCAAATTCCAAGCCTTATTGTACGTCTTTCTTATGCCTGTAACGACAAAGGCGTTTTCTGTCCCTCCTACAATGCAACTGTGATAAAGACACAGTGGTTGATCGGTATCCAAGTCCTTCTGAAATTTGTATTTTTTCTTTATTCTGATCTGAAACTGAGCTTGCATTGAATAATGTTAGATAAAGGTGAAGTCTCTTGGGGTAGATCATGTAACGTCAGGACAGGTATTATCTGAGGGGGACCCAATGAGCTGAAAAGAATAGCAGCACAAGAAACACATTTAATTTGACACAGATATGAATATTTGACATTTTATAAGGGAATACAGAAATGAAGTCCATCTTACTCACTACGATTCTCTAGGAAGTACAGATTTTCTTCCATGTGTAATCTCTTTGAACACAGAGGTCGAGGAGGCTGGTGAAGAGAAGTAGCAACTAATGCGAAGATTCTCCAACCCCTATAGACCAAACTTATGGCAAAAATTGAATTCCCAAAGTTTTTGCATTGGATGTTAAAATACTGAGCTGGATCACACATACCTTGCAACAGATGCTCAAGCTTTTAATACATGAGAAAACTTTTCCTCCATGTATGCTTATTGCTTACATGCTCTGTTTTCTCCAGTGTCTCTGAGCAGAATAACAGCACACGGAAGACACTCTGAGATGCCCTGGACATACAAGGTCTGACTGAAGGTCAGGTCCCACTTCCCTTTGGGAGCTGAGATCACAGAGAACAGTGAAAACCATGTCAAAATACTCTGTATTCAGGTTGTTCTTAAAATGCTAACTTTCTTCACACCATGCTTGAGATAACCCGAAACCTCTGAAATTACTCTGTGTACCCTGTTGCTCCTCACAGCCAAGGAGTTCTTGCTGTGCCTCTTTCTAATCACAGCTTAAATTTATGTGCTTTGACTTAGGTGTTGCATCCACTGATTTTTTTTTTAAGACAGCTGCTATTTTCTCTTTGATTTCTCTTAAATTTATGAAGTAAAGGAGGAAGAAGATATGGAGTAAGAATTAAGAAGATATGGACTAATTTTCTCCTTCCTTCTTTTCTTTAAATAGGAGCAGAGGCTGAGAGAGGAATCCAAATCACTTGTTATCCTGACACTGGTACTCTACAGTACTGCAAAAGTTCCTCTTCCTCCTTTCTTTGGGTGTGCCCACCTGGGTTATGAATGGGAGCAGGAACATCACTTTTACACATCCTGCAGAGGCTTCCAAGGCCTCAGGCAAGAGCCAGGAAGAAGTTGTGGAACCTCCTTTCTACATACCCCCACTTCATTAGCATCAGGCTCAGGAGGGTAGGATTGAAGAGAAGGCAGACTTGAGCAGTAATTTGGGAACAGTAAGGAGCCCATCTCCCCCCAAGCCTGGGCCCAGCAGAACCAGCAGAAATCATACGCTGCATTGCCTCTGAGGCTTTCACACCCCTTTCTGTTTTGTGTTCCTTTCTGCATCAAGCTTTAATAATACTCAGGTTCCAGGTCAGATCCCAAGTTCATGCCTAGTTTGTGGCTTTTCTTCTTTTCTAACGAAAAATTTTGTTGAAGTAATGTAAAATTTGTTTTAGGAATAAAACTTTTTGCATCATGCATAAGCTTCCTCAAGAAAAATATCACCTTGTATTATTTCTTTTGCTCTGTGTACTGCAAGCCCTGTGTTACAATCTTAACTCATTTCAGACATCTGTGATTGTTCCTTTTAAGTGTCTGCTCCCCATCCTTGGCAAACTTAGTGGCTTTCAGATAACTGTGACCACAGAAACTAAGTGCTTTGTGGCTGGGAAGAATTCTTCCCACAATTTGCAAGGTAGATTATAGAGGTTATTGATGGATTCATTCCTTTGACACCTCCCTGCTATAATGTGACACCTGTTAGCAAATACTGACTTTATGGTGATGGCTTTAGTTTTGATACAAAACAAGAGTTTGCCCAAAAGATTCTCACCTCCACCATGTACTTTTAATTTAGTTACAAAATTGTAACCATTCGGTTCCATGGCTGAGACATGCAATTTTGAAAGGACTAGAATGATTCCTAAACAGCTTAAGCAGCTGACCTTGTCCTAGATATGGACTCTTGTCCATTGCATGCTAGACTCTTTTCATATGATTAGCATAAGACTGGTTTCACAACATTATCCCTGGTTGACAAATCCTGTCTGAAGGTTACCCGTCCCCAGTCTCTCACGATTCCTCTCTCCTTAAAGGTTAAAAAATGCCAAACAACCTTCTCTTCCTTCAAATTGTTTTTTAAGTGTCAATTAGAAAGCAAACTAAGATCTGTAGCGTGTAACAGGGCATGAAGACAAATGACTCAGCTGGTGCAAGCATGAGATTGGCAGGGGAGTCACTGCTGCAAGTCCCAGCCAGGGCAGTGGAGAGCTTGACATCCCTTACATTGCTCCTATTGCCTGAGGAATTGTAACAGATGATCACAGCCTAACAGCATCCTCTCCAAAGAGGGACCCCCTGCTGCATGGCAAGTGCACATATCCTCTTTCAATAATGAAAAACATTGGCATCTTTTATTCTGTGTGAAAAGGGTCAAAATATAGAATGAAGACTCATATTCACACTCCTCTTGTGCCATGCCTTTATTGCCCTGAGCATCTGCTGCCCCTCCAGGTTTCAGTGGTGACTGGGAGTGTTCTGCACAGAGTGAATCGATGCCAGAGGTTGCAAACCCACCAGGATGAGGTCCTGCTTCCTGATGGGCAGGTGGCAGAGTTCTGCTGCCTCCAGGTGTACTGTGGAAGCTAATGCTGTACTTTTCATCAAATTAAGAGAACTGGGAGAGCATTGCCAAGGCTGTCTCTTTATTCTGATGAACACTGTGCTAAACCAGATGTCCACTAAATAGAAGTTTATTTGTTTGTTTGTTTGTTGAGTGACTAGATTACACTGGTCTCAAATAGCACTCATTTGCCCCCAGTGGAACCAGTCCACTTGGCTGGGAGAAACTTCTGCTATTCCTAGTTCTGAGTTTTCCGAACAGGAGATATCCAGCTGTAATTCATAATTATCACTTTGAAGTTTTGATAACGTACCAGAGCCTTTTGACTAACAAAATGAGGTGTTGATATTTTTTAACAATAGCAGAGTTAAAGATATAAAGAGAGTGGGGGATGAATACACCATCACTTGAAATATTTAAAACAAGTGGCTGCCTTTATAAAAGATATTTTTTGCAACACCCAATATTATGATGAAAGATGCAGGAGCCACAGAGAGGATTTCTGTAACTGAGGTTACGCAGAAGGTCAAATGAGATGGCCATAATGATCCCTTCTGGTCTTAACCTATCAATCAAAGGGCATTAAATTTTACTCACTGAGCTGGACATGTGATTATGCAAAACAGAAGTACAAGGATTTTCCTGCTTGTAAAGGGAGAACCTGGAAAGAATAATAACCCTGGGATAAAAATATTATGCTGACCTTCTTTCAGAGCATCTACAAAGTTACAGTAGGTCCTCTTAAGGTTAGCATAAGTATGCTGGTTATTCCAGATCAGGTGAATGCTTAGAATGGAGTAGATTATGAATGTATAATTTATTCTATGACCTGAAACAACTTTTTCCCGGTATTTGGAAACCCTTCTGCATTTAACTGAAAGATGGATAGGGAAGGATTGTTGTGGAGTTGTTGAAATATTTTAATGAAGTTTATCCTCATTTTTTTGTTGTGATATTGGTCTATGCTTTTTATAATACTGTATTGCAAAAGGGACCTTCTGTGATATTGTTGTCTCATCAATACCCCCAAAACCCTTTTCCTTCCACTGCACTGTGAAACAGTGTCTAGTCTCTGTGGGATCTCTGGGTCTAGAAATTTGGATTAAGTTTTCCCCATCCTAAGATGCAAGAAAATGAAAGAAAATACATTCCATTTTTCTATTGGCTGGAGCTGCGTTTAAAAGCAGAGGGATGTGTGGGTGGAGGATGTGAGAAGGAGATTTTGTACTGGCATATACATGTGTAAACAGATATTCAACGATTTGTAAAGAGCTGAGCTGTACAGCACCCAAGAAATATATAATCTTTCCCCAAACCTCCAGTGTTTGAAAGCTGGTGGCTTCAGCTCCTGACAACTGTTTTCATCAGTAGGGCCACAGACCAAAGGATTTTTAAACTGTCTTTCAATCAGTGTAATTGATTGGCAGCCATTGATTAAACACTCATGTGGACCAGTGCTGACTACTTCAGTTTGGAAGAGAGTGGGCAGGAAATGGGAATCACCAATGTCTACAAGCACATGCTAAATTGTACAGTCAATCAGATGGCCAGAGGCTTCAGTGTGTTGTCTACTAGACTTGGAAAGGAGAATGGTGTGTGTAGCAGGAGAAGTTTTCCTGTCGCAGAAACATCTCAATTTCATTTTGTCTTGCTCTGCTATCCTAGTTCAGTTTTCATAGGTTTTGATGCTGTATCTGGCAGTGTATTTCAAAGCAGAGGGCTTCCATTACAAAATTTCTGTCTCAAGCTAGGTCTTTTTGATGATTGCCACTGTTCAAGGAAACTTGTATCAATGTGATTTTAAGGATTTTATGAGTTTTATGAGTCTCTCTTCATAGAGAAATGATGCATTCTGTTGGGCAGAGGATTTCCTGCATCATTGAAAGCTTCAGCTGCTCAGCGAGATTCACAGAGCAAAAGTTAGCAATCTGTAATCCTAGTCTCTCATGTATTTTTTAAATCTGAGTCAAGAATGAAAAATTAAACCTTGACAGTTCTTCCAAGGAGTGAGCGTTGTGGGCCTGTGAGATGATCACAACACAGGCAAAATGCGACTTCTTTTGTGGCGCTTTGAGTCTGATGGGATTTCTCTGGAGGTGGAAATGAGAGCAGATGTAGCTCAAGAGCCCTCGTTGGCTGACTGGAAACTAGGGCAGGACTGGAGAGAGGCAAGACCTGAGCAAAAGAGATGAGTGGAAGTGGTAACCTGCTAGGAGGACCAAGACAGAAAGCTGTTGATTCATTGAGAAGCTCCTTACTTGGGAGCAAAGCAATGTATAAATACCAGGGATGTTTAGTGAAGAGGAGAATTTGAGGGGCAAATGCCAGGGAATCCTCATTAAATTCTAAAGGGCATCACAGAAACCTGGAAAGCACCCTGACCTCGCATATTGGGGACCCACCACACCACAGCCTCCTGTAAACCCTTTTTTGGGTGATTTTGTTTTTTTTCCGGGGTTGTATCATCTTTTATTTTTCATTGGGAATTTTCACTGTCAAAACTGTAGCTGGTGAAAGATTTTTGGAAGATTTTAGGAGTGCATTGATGGAGTACATTGATTTCTGTCATTGCAAACAGTATTTTGCTTTCAAATCAGACTCTGAAACACTAGTCTCAGAGTCTGTTATTAATTCCTGATGTCATTAAGAGCTGTCTTCTCTGTCTGTGATGCACTGACATTTATTTTATAAGGCACTGTCATGATTAGAGCTTTGATTTGATTTTCTAGCCAATATGCTTGGCCCAGGATTCCCAGGAGTTATGTTTAAAGTTAGCTTTCTAAGTTCAGGTTTCAGTCATCTGCAAATGAAGTAATTTTAAAATATTTTAAAGCCTAGTTTGGCAGCTTTCAGCTTCTCAAGTCTTCCTTAGGCCAGGCCACTTGCTTCAGTGCCCAGCAAGATTACTGACTGTGGTAACTCTTGGTCTTCCTCCCAAGAAGAGCCCTTCAGCACTGTTCCGCATAGAGCCAAGGAAAGCTGAAAAGGCTGAAAAATAGGCAACTGCTCTCCCTGCAGTCCTTCCTCATCTGTTTAACCACAGTCTGGATCCCATATGTGTGACATCTGCAGCCTGCACCTTAGGGATACAGAGAGAGAGTCACTGGCAATGCAGCAGGCACACATCAAAGGAGCGAGACTAGTAAGGGATCCAAAGTTTGCAGCAGAATCGGCCCCTCCAAAAAACCCCCACATATTCCTCTATGCAGTCATTCACAAAAATATCTTCAAACTTTTCAGTTCAGTCTGGTCTGGCTTTCTAGGGGCCATATTTGATACCTGAATATTATTTGGGTTACCTGATTCTTCTACCTGCACTGGATAGCTTCTTGAAGTACATCTTATGTTTCCACCGGGAGTAAGGAGTAAATGAGGAGAGTAACTAGACTAGACAAGGCTATAAAAATATACTTCTCACCCTTCAGACTAAAATACTACAGCTCTTTCTGAACTCTTGGCCTTTTTTCACACTGAGATGTTTACAAAGCATCAGAAGATTTTACTCTTTACATCTGGAGTGCCTTAAAAGAGGTGTACTTTATGCCAACTACAAAGACCCTCAAAATCAGACCTTACGTGTTTAATCTGGATGTGCAGAAGCAGACTGCTCCACTGCTCATGCCTCAGTGCATTAACTAATCTTTAAAGAACAGGGATTAAGGAGAAGCTTTGCCCATGAACAGGTTAGCCCTGGCTGTCTAGCCCAGGCTGCACAAATTCATTCAGAATCCTCAGAGGTGTATAGTGCTGATCACTGTCCAGAGACAGGACACCCAATTAGATGGACCATAGGTGTGACCCAGGGTCTCAGTTTTCAGGAAATTTCCACTGCAAAATGATACTACTTTCTTGGTTTGTTTTTGTGAGTCTTTAGGTGTTTGTTTTGTTTCTATGCCTTCCATGTGCATTGTTAGTTGCTCATTCTCTTCATGTATTGATACTGGTGTGTGGTAAGTTGAACAAACTGGATTTTTTCCTCCTCTTTTATAGTCAGTGCTTATCTTTTCCCTGGTTCTGTCTGGGAGCCTCTTCAACCAAGAGAGGCAGAAGAAAATTAGTGTCTCTGTGTCAGGAGGGCTGGAGAGAGGAACCCACTGGTAAATGGGAAAGGCAGATCAATCCTCCTGAGTTTTTTTAACTCAGTTCAGGTTTTATTTAGACATTGCAATACTGTTCAGTGCAAAGGGAGAGCTACTACTACTGTCTTGCCATCAGCATTAGAAATAATAATATTTAACATGGGCAATCTCTGTACATGTTCTTCTCTTCATCATTTAAGTTTCTAAAACATAGCAAGGAAAAATTGTTCCCAGTATTAAATAGCATGAATGGAGCTGACAGTGCTATTAGAATCATAGAATGGTTTAAGTCAGAAAAGACTTTTGAGATCATCAAACCCAATTGTTAACAGAGCACTGCCAAATCCACCACTAAACTGTGTCCCTAAGAACCACATATCGTTTTTATCTATCTTTTGCTACAAAGACACAGATATATTTGACTTCCACTATAACATTTCAAGCGTCGGCACCACCTGAGAGCTCTTTGCAACTGCAGCTTATGCATTTTGCAGTAAAATTTCTCTCCCTTTCTTTTTTCCCTCCTCTTCCTCCGCCCCCAGAGAACTGACAGGCTTTCTACTGACAAACGTTGAGTGTTGCTCCTGAGGATTTAGCATTTCAGGCTGTGTCTACACAGCTTAGGTTTCTATTATTACGCAATGGCTTAGAGGGCAGTGCTTTGCCACATAATTACAGAGCCAATCTCTGTTAGGACCAGGAGTTTGGATGCCTCTTTCTATACCAACTATTTGCCTCCTGCCCACTTAAGACTCCTCCCTGACACTCTTACTTGTTTATTAGCTTCTTTTTGTACCCTTTTTTCATCTGGTTTCTGGTTTTCTTCCCTTTCCTTTGCTACACATTTGTTTATTTCAGAGGTGAGGAGTCTGACTGAGTCGTGCCTGCACGGATTCCTATGCAGCACAAAGCACTTGCTATATGTTGCATCGTCAGAAGAGGTAAGAAGAAATTCCTGAAGCTGCCTGCTAGTTCTCTCGGGTTTTTTCACTATCTTTTTTTTTTCCCTCTCTCCCTTTTTTTTTTTTTTTTTTGTTGTGTGTACGTTTTTTTTTTTCTGGTGTGTGCACGTTGCTTGTCTTACAAGCCGTGCAGGCTCTGCCATCTAGAGCACTTTGTGAGATCACTCCGATTTGCTGTTTTTCCTTCTTCCATCTCTGCGTGACTGTGTGTGTGTATCTCCCTGCCTCTCTTCCCCCCGCGGTACAACTCGGCCCCCACCCCAGCACACACGCACACACACAGGAGCTGGGCTTGCTTGTATGAACTTGAAGACTTGCAATACTGAAATGCATGTGTTACCTTGGGATGCAGTAGGATCAGAATGCTCAAAAAGCCTGCAGGCTGCTTAGTCCTCCAAGACTGGGTTTTTTAAACCACACAGGAAAAGAACAAGTTATTCACTTTTTTTTTTATTCTTTTTCTTTTTTTTTTTCCTTTCCTTTTTTTGTGCTTTGGATATTACTGAACAAGGAGTCTCAGGGATTCACACTCTCGGACTTCACTGAATCAGGTTGCATCTGACAAACAATCTTGTCTGCATTTTGGTTTGCTAGAGATCAACTGGGATTTTTCTGATTCTATCTTCTTTTGAAAAAAGGATGCATGGAATAGAAAGAAGGTCTAAGTGCCTGTCTGAGCCTATTCTACCAAACCTGGGATAAATGCTACTTCTCAAAGGTAAGTGCAAGGTTTTTTTCATATGTGTGTATAAACTATACAGTTATAACATAAATTGTATATAGACATGTACCCAAAACATTTTATAGACAGTTACCACTTATGGCAAAAAATTTCTCAGTCGTGCATCTTAAAGCATTGGAGAAATGTATAACTTTATCTCCCTTTTCATGTTAGCTTAGATAAGATTGTTCATGTAGAGTAATGGATCTCAGTCTGGCTTCTGCTTCTCATGGTATGAAAAGGCACTTCAAAAAGAATATTTTTTTAAGAGTCAACAGGAATTTTTTAGGATAGTTTTTAAACAGTGATGGAAAGATGTTTAAAAGAAAGGATAATCATTTGGTTTCTAATAAAGGAAGAACTGAGGAATAGAGTAAAGCTGCGAAAGTATACTAATTCTGAGGAATTAGGAAATCCTGCAAAGCTAAGGAAGAACTTTGCTGGACAGATCAACTGGGTTGTATAGAAAAGCAGAGAGTAAAAGTGTGAGGACCTTGGCAAATGTCATGTGAAGAAACAGAAGGTATAGGAACAGCTAGAGAAGGGAAGGGAGTGAGGGGTGTGGAGGGGCAGTAGGCACCCACCTCAGTGCCTGCTGCCACAGAGGCTGTTGTTCTCGGTAAGGCGATGCCGCTGGTGATGGACATCCAGAAGTGGCAAGGTGGGCATGTGGGGGATGGGGCACACAAACAGGTATATGCTATGTCATGTCTGCCTGACGTCAGCAGACATATATGCTCTCAGCAAGATGAAATGCACTGAGAATTGGGGTGGGGGAAGCATCTAAGTGGCAGCACAGCACAAGATATATCAAAATGGAAACTGAGTCTCTCTCTGATTTGCATGGACATATGCACACGTTTGGGACACAAAGCAAGTGCATGACTGAATAAAAGAAAGGAACGGATGGGGTAAAATAAATTGGCAGTGAAGTCAACAAGTCCCAGCATGGCAGATTAGTAACTGGAAATGTAAAATGGTCAGTTGTGGCAGTGTATGCAAGATAGGGTTCTTAAACTGGGTAACTCCTACCTACACAAGAGACAAATAATATTGATTTAAAGCAAGAATAATTTTTTCTTTTCAGACTACCTGATCTAGTATTTTTGGGGCAGTGACAGGAAGATATTAAGAAGAATAAGGTTTATTTTATCTACTCCATCTTTGGGATTACTATGACAGAAAAACTCTTTTGATGAGAAGAGGCAGGGAAACAGTAAGAATCACTTCAGTCTATAAAGTCACAGTTAATTAAATTGACACCTCTTAACTTTATAATATAATGTTCAGCATGGGTAAGTCCAGCAGATGCAACACAATTGTCATGGGGATTTTCTGTTCCTCCAGAAAGTGGAAAAACTGCCATGCAGGGGATCAATTTCCTATTGGAGCTTGCTGTGTACAGAGGCTGTACTAAGGGAAATTTGGGCTTGTGGTGAGAAGGAAGAGAGACAAATAATTACTTTCACTCTTGCCGTGTTTCAGGCTGGTTGCAATCTCCTTGTTTACAGCTTGCTCTGTGTCTGTGGTGAGTTTGCATTGCCCACAGATCACCACTTGAGCACAACCGAGTGCTTCTCTTGTGCGCTCTGCTCGGAGCTGCCGTGTTGCAGCAGCACGAAGAAGAGCTCCAGACCTTCCCTGAAACTGCTTCTAATTTTTGGGGAGAGAGGGGATGCAAAAAATAAGCAATGTCAGGAGACAGGTAGCAAAAAATTACTGCTGAACCAAGCTATTTTAACCCATGAAACCCCGCAAAGGTCTGTATCACCTCTTGGATCAGAGACAGGGTCTGTCCTGCTCTCCCCAGCACAGCTCTGGTTTCTTTAGGGTGACTCTGGACCGGGTGTGCCCCGGTATCTGGCTGTGCAGGGCACCGGCAGGCAGTCAGGCAGGCTGGCACCCCTTGGTGTACCATAAAGGGTGGGAAATGTGACCCAGCCTCAGAGCCCCTGTTTGCTGCTCTCCTCGCTGCCCCATGCTCCACTTCACAGCTTTAGTGCTTCTTGTTTAAATTTACAATAGGGCTATTACTGGCTATTTTTCCCAATGGGAGGTACAAATGGCAGGTGTAGCCTTGTCCCGTGGCCTCTGCTCTGCCTGATGCCCAGGTGGACCTGAGCTGACAGCTCCCTGGCAATCCTAGTCAGAGTGCTTCTGCTCCCTCTCTTTGCAGAGGAATCTGACCACTGACTCAAGTTTGCAATGTAATGATTAGAGACCCATCTGATCCTTGCCCTCCCTCCAGTTCCTTTTTTTTCGTACTTGTGGGCAAAAAAAAACAAAATGGGAGGCTGATTCAAAATTATCAAGGTTTAACTGGTGGTAGGGGGGAATATTCTTCAAGTGACTTAACTCCCTGCTGAGGGGTTGTGGACTGAAAACCCTTGAGGCTGAATTTGCTACCCACCCTCGCAGAGGGGAGGCAGGGGATGATGACTGTGCTTGTTCACTCCCAAATCCCATTTTGCATTGCTAATGCATTTCTGCCTTGACCCACAAAGATCACCTGTGGGAGAGGAGGGGTAATTTGTTCCAAGTGTGTACTCAGTCTTTTTTTTCTGGCTTGAGCACTCAGCCTTACTTTCTTTGTGTTTGTTCAAGTGTGCTGTCATGGATTTGTTTTTGTGGAGAGGCTAATTGTCCTCTAGGTGCTGGACTGAAAAGCATTAACACTCTTTTTGAAAGAAGACATCTGTGGCTCCTTCAAACCAGTCCAGATAACTCTGGAATATACTGCCCAACACCAAATAGGCCATTGCTGTATTCCATTTTTCCTCTTTGCTTCTACCATGTAGAATTTGACTGCAGTACCTGAGGATCTCACCAAGGGGATAGGATTTGCTCTGTCAGTGTCCAGAGGCCACATGTGCTTGCAAGGGGCTGAATAGCTCCCAGTTATCAACTGAAACTTGTAACAAAAGACAAGGTTTCATCTGAGTGCACGGGAATAATAACAAACCCCACAAATCACAAATCAGCGTGATGTAGGGCTGCAGTGAAGGGCCAGCTGTTACTCTGCCCAGCCCAGCTCCACCCAGGATGCACAGAGACAGGAAAGCCTGTAAGGGATACTTCTGATTCTAGGAAGTCAAACTACCTCCTGCATGGGTGACTGATAAACCTTGGCATGAAATTAACATACATTAATATGTCATTAGAAGGCCCACAGTGATGTTACATGGAAAACTGGGAGAAGATTACGTCATTTAGAAGCATTTCTGCATTCCTTGGATCAGCGATTGTCACCTTACTTCAGAATATTTACATGACATTTTTTCCGATTTTTCTCTCTTCCTGTCATTTGCTTCATCTTACCCATGACATGGGTCTCTGATGACATCCTCATCTTTATGGAAAAACATTGGTGACAAATCCAGGATACCAACTTCAGCACATAAAATGAGCAGCAGCAGTAAAAGTCAGAAAACATCTTTTCAGTTAAAAAAAAATGCTGATTTGAAAACATGGGAGAAGGGGAAAAGATGTGCTCTCAGGGTCTGGTCCCATGCAGAATCACTATTGACCTACATAGAAGGCAGAGCTGAGTGGGAGTTTTCCAGTATAAATGTTTTTGTTTTTCTCAGGAGAAAATATTTTTAACAGACAGAAACATGATTGGGAAATGGTCAGCCTTACGAATTTCCTGACTAAAAAACTGTAGGGACAAATTTGCAGAGCACCTCATCTTACATTCTTTCTGGAAGATAAATTTTATTATTTCTTTCCAGTTCATGCATTTTGTATGAAAACTGAAAATAATTAATATGAAACTTGATCATAAAATCCCATTTTGCTAAATGGCAAGCAAATCTGTGAGTTGCACTGGAATTAAACATTTCTGGCTCATTAGAAGGCTTGCATACCTTCAGTTTGGGACAAGGAAACTGTAGACATTTTCATTTTGACTCAAGGGACCAGAAAACTTTTGTCTGCCAAGCCTTACCTGGAAATCAATTTATTTGACCAAATGGAATTATTCTAGGGGAATCTTGGCAACAAGTGCTGTGAGATCTAAAGACCTCTGAGAGTCTGCTCTTGAAATCATTTCTCCAGCTATGGAAAACTTATGTGCTGAGAGGATATGGCAGCTAAGTAACAGCAGGTAGGAGGGGATGGCTGCAGCAATAGTATAAGCAGTACAATGGAGCATTTAGGAGGCTTCTGCTAATCACACCTCAGGATCTGCTAATCCTCCAGCAGATCTGCTGCCACTGTGGGGTTATGGAAAGAGGTGAGATAAGGAGAGGGTCCTGGAATAGCAGTAAATCCAGGGTCCTGGACAACAGTTGGTCTGAAGGTGAGAGGTAGGGCTGGTGCATCCCAGTGCATGGCAAGGCAGGTTCTGAGCAGAACAGAAACTGGATTAAGGATAAAATCAGCAGAAAGTACATGATGGCTAAAGGCATCTTGTCTATTTTAATAGAGCTAGTGTTGCATTTAAAATCCCTTGAAAACACGTGTGTGGCACTGGTGCAGGAAATCACCAGTGAGACTCTCTTCCTGAAGCCAGAAGAGGTAGGTCAGGATGGTGCATGGGTCTTTATGTGCAGGGTTGAGACAAATTGCTGTGCTCGTCACTTAGCACTAGACAGTTTGAGCTTAGTTAGGAGAAGAGACTATGGAAAACATAAATGTAATCAGGTCACATGAATTGTGGTGACTAGGCACCTTTGATCTTGGAGAAAATAGGTGCAATGGTGAAAAAGTAAGGAATTTCTCCTCTTCTGCCTTTAGAGGATCGATTTGTTTTAACAGGCTGAGGAGCAAGGGGGCTCAAAATGGCACCAGTTACCAAGAGCCCTTAGCCATTCTTTTGTCATGTCTAAGCTCCTCAGAAAAGCTTCAGTATATGTGTCAGTCAGAATGAGTAATCCTCCTTTTGTTGCAGCCTAAAGATAAAAACTAAGAACGGGAAAGGAAAAGAGGATGTCTTAAATATGCCACATCCTCTGCTGCAGTGGCAGGATGGATAGGCTGTGGTATCAGTGAGACAGCAGCACCTGTATGGTTGCTAGAAAGGAGGAACTGGCTGTACCAGCCTTTATATTAGATCCCTCTGTTAACAGCCTTTAAAAAATGTATCTGCCCTTTCAGTACACAATGAAAACAATGAGCAGTCAAATGGCAAAAGGAAAAGTCGAGAGAAAAAAAGTACCTGTCATGGCTTGTTCAGCATTCCCTGTCTGGTTTAAAAGTAGCCAATAACAAATGTCTGTCTCCTTAGAGATAAATATCAAAACCTTCCCAATCATTTCAGTAGACATTTGATCTTCTTCCCTTTGTGAATACTCCTGTGAATAGGGAGACCCATGTGATACTCAGAAAGCTCTGTATGGTTTGGATGTGAAACAAGTATACTAAACTAAGAAAGAAAAAGGCCAAACTGTATTGATAGAAAATAAATTATCTGGACTGAGACCATTTTGTTGGTTTCTGAAATTGAGAACTAGTTGGCATTTTGTATGAGTTATCTTCAGTGTAAGTGAATGTTATCACTGCTGCTGGCAGATATTTACTGTATATTGGTTTTTAAATAAGGGTACAACATTGATTACTTGCTCTCCAAACTATTGACTGCACTTTCTCCCTGTTGTCAGGTCAGATAACTTATCTCTTCTGGAAATGTTCAGTAGAAAAATGGGAAAACGTGTTTTCTCCCAGAAACTCTCACGGAGAAGAGGATAAGGGTTTTTGTTTTTTTCTGGTTTGGGGGTTTTTTTGAAAGCTGCCTATAATCAAAATATCTTGTATTTATCCATGACAATTCACAAATTCCTCTGTGAGATATGTGAGTATTTTCTAATCCCATTTCACATGGCCAAGTAGCCCACTGAGCCATGTCCTTCACACTTTGGAAGGACAGTGTGACCTTTCCTTATTAGCACAGCTACATCTTCTGTTCACCACTCCACAGATGCATTTTGACAGTGATACCACTTTGAGATGAGGGGGAAGCTTGTTCATGGACTTCACAGTCATACTGTGTGACAAGGAGTCTCACAGAGCATGAGCTTTCTCCTGTCCATGGTCTCCCATCACCCTACCTGGACTGGACAAGCTTCAGAGGCATTAATTAATAATGTTTTCCTTCTGATCCAGGGTTGGGTGACAACAGTTTCATGTGAACTGAAGAGAACTGTTCCTACTGACAGAGAATCAGATCAGAGAAGCTGAAGAGCAGCCTGATGGATATTCATGAGAGCAAACACCCTGAGGGCAAAGAGAGAAACATTTGGAGAAAAAATTTGAGAAATTTGGGTAGGATGAGGGGGAAGAGAGAAAGAAAAATCAGCTGTGTTACAGCTAAGAAGATGTTTCTGTCTATTTAGTTATTTGTACAACCCTTTTCGCCACCGAGCCAGAGTACCAGGCTAGGCTAAAGACAGACTTATAGTGTGTGTCTTCGGTCACACTGTACATAGGTGATACCTCTCTCAGCCACTCAAAGTTGTTTTATCTTTCACATCTAACCTGTTTTAGCCTTTTGGTGAACATTAGAAAATGTACTCAAGCCCTTTGTGCATTTGTTTCTGTTGTCTCAATCTCTCTTTCACCTCCCTGGATCAGTGAGTTGACTGAACAAGCTATTTTTTTATTTTTCCTCAGGATTGAACACAAAGAGTTTCTTATCTTCAGCTAATACTTAAAACCACTCCATTCTTAGTAGAACCTAACAGCAAGCTTTCAATTTAATGTGAGAGAGCCTCTAAAATGTGCCGGGTCCAATATCTTTCCCAGAGAGAGTGCAACTGATGGGCTGAGATCTTTCCCTTCTGTGCTGGATGCCTAATGGCTGCATTTCATGCCTGTCTTAGTGTTTTTTATTTACTTCTTTTACAACTTTTTACTTGTCTAATGCTATGAGCAGCAAAACAAAGGTCTGTGATGACCTTGTGGGTCTGTGTCTCAGTAAACCTCACTACATTTCAGATTGTGCCAAGAAAAGGAAGAAAGCCATCCTCCTGCAAGAAGGCTGAGATAGGGCATGGTGAATTTCTGTGTGCTGGTGACTTCTATCCTACATCCGTGTCCTACCGCAGAACGGAAAAATCAAAGCTATGCCACATTCTACCTCAACTATAGGATTTACATTTAAAAATAAATAATGCCCTTGGGCCAAGTAACAGCTGCTGCAGTTCTTTCCAGCACAGCTCATTGATCTTGTCCTCTCATTTGACATACCCTTCTACTCCCATGGTGCTGCAGTTAGCATTAAATCACAGAGAGATCATGTAGTGACCTAACTGACACTGAGACCCAGTTGGGGTACACTTTGCACCTCCGTTTCACCACACACTGGAGAAAGACCTGAGAACAAAGCCTTTGTTAGGCTGTGCTCTCTCTTTCTATTTTGTACAGAGGTTTTTTGCTTATTTTACATTAGTCTAATCATGTTTGTTTTAAGGAATTGCTTTCAATTTTATTTTTTTTTTAATAGCAGGTGCTATTTTATCATGAAATGGTGATGAGCTTAATGCATATGTTAAAAGTACAGTATTCCACAAAAGTCCTGTTATAGAAATCAAGTATCTTTTAGGAATTCCTAAATAAAGAAGCTTTCCAAGTTTAGTGCATAATGTAGTTGCACTCACAGTTCTCACAATCATTCCTCTCTTTTCTTTATATTGACAAGTACATGAAGAGCAAAAACAAACTCTGCAGCCAGCTGTTCTTCCTAAATATGTCTTGTCTTGCTAGCTCGGGTAAAAGGCAAATTGCAGTTTGAGACTTCATTTCTGCAGGAAACCAGTTGTGTTTTCAGAAGGCTGCTTCTTCAGTCACAGTATTTCAAGATGGGAAGCCAGGATGTGTTCCTGCCCCAAGCTGATTATACTATGTTTGTAAAGACTTTATTCATAGGGTGGCAGAAACATTTAAGAAAAAAAGAACACAGTTTTGGACCTTTACTTCCATTCCTTCTACTCCTGATTAAATTTTCAAAACCTTTCCAACTTTTAAGCAAAGCATTATGTGAGACCTGTTCAGAAATAATTTGAGGTCTCAGATTGTCATTCTCAGAATAATTTCCATTTTGTTTCAAAACGATCTTTCCCGTAGCTAGAAATTTATTTGTAATGTATTTTGTGGTCCTTCTATAATTTCATCCCTTTCTTTAAAAAAATTGTTTGTTTGTTTTTATTTCTGTAGTCTTACCAGGAACAAGAAAAAAACACTTACCTTGCCAACACACAGTTCTTTTTGTTTGATCATGTCATAGAACAGATATTGCTGAATGCTTGTATGGCACCAAGTAGCAAAATCACATTTACCTCACAAAAGAAAAGGATATTTGAGCTTACCGGTAGGCCTTTGTAAATTGATACTCAGGAGAAGGTTGATTCCTTATAATTCTGTTGATAAATGCTAAGCTTTGGGTGACATTAACTGATATTGGTCACTGGGATTTCCATTAATCTTTCTGAGATTGTTTGACTAGTGTGATATTCAAATGTCCATGCTTTCAGGTGTTTTAGTCATTCAGAGAAGCAGTAGTGACCTGGGACGAGATAAAAAATAGACTAAGAATTCAATCATAACGAACATTTTATTGAAATTGATGCTTCTAATCACCATTAAAAATTAATAAAAATAAAATATAAACTGTATCACAGTAAGTGCATTTTAATATTGACATCCAGTAAATCCTGGCATCTCGCAGGGGAAAGGAATGGCAGTACCAGCCCCTTTGACATAATGTGTATTAAAATATTTTCATTTATTTTCAGGGAAAAAATGAGGAAGGAAGCATAACCTTGTAAGTAAGGTTTTGGTTTTAAAGACAAAGTAGGCCTGCAAGAAACAGTCTGTTCAGGACTTACTAAGGTTTGCAAAAGCTCACAGTTGACTGCAAAGAAAATGGGAAAATAACTTTCAATTTGCTTAATTTTGGAAAGGTTTTCCCCTTTCGTGTATTATACATTAGGTCACATCTAAAATGGAAATGGTAATTTGAAATTAAATGCTCGGATAATTGTGTTTCTACTTCAGATTCAATAAATGTTTTTGGAAGGTGAAATGAGTCCAACTGAAACAAAGGATCTTCTTCCTGTTTAACTAAAAAATGGCAAGTCAGCTCAGAAAATGTATTTTAAATTCTTTTTGATCCCTTTTAATTCCATTTTTCAAATAATTAAACATATATGTATAATGTGTACGTGTGTCCATATGGTTAGATGCATTCTTGGCCATAGCCATAAAATTTGCTTTTCGCTTCTGCCTTTGTAACAGGAGATAATGGTAACATATGTCAGAGACCTGACTTTAGCCTAACAGTACTGATGTTTATGAAGTGTTTATAGACTAGTGAAGATGAAGGATACACTTAGGGGAGTACCTCTGTCGACAAAAGGAAACACACAACTTAATGAGAGCTGGTGAAGAATTTCCAGTCAGCCTGGGATCTGGACAAGCTTGAGAAGTGGGCCCACAGGAATCTCATGAGGTTTAACAGGATCAAGTGCAAGGTGCTGCAACCCAGGCTGGGGGATGAACAGATCAAAGGGAGCCCTGCTGAGGAGGAATTGGGGGTGCTGGTGGATGAGAGGCTGGATGTGATCCAACCATGTTCACTCACAGCCCAGAAAGCCAAACGTGTCCTGGGCTGCATCCTGCCCCTCTGCTCCCCTCTGCTGAGACCCCACCTACAGTGCTGCATCCAGCCCTAGGGTGCCCAGCACAGGAAGGGCATGGACCTGTTGGAGAGCCTCCACAGGAAGGCCATCAAGTTGATTAGAGGATGGATCACCTCTCTTATGAGGAGAGGTTGAGAGAACTGGGATTGTTCAGCCTGGAAAAGAGGGTTTCATGATGACATGGCTGTGGTCTTTCAATATCTGAAGGGAATCTACAAGAAAGATGGAGAGGGACTTTTTACAAGGCCATGTAGTGGCAGGACAAGGGGGAGTGGCTTCAAACTGACAGGGGGCAGGTTTAGATTAGATATTAGGAAAAAATTATTCCCTGTGAGCATGCTGAGGCAATGGAAAAGGTTACCCAGAGAAGTAGTAGATGCCCCATCCCTGGAGGTGTTCAAGACCAATTTGGATGGGGCTTTGAACAACCTGGTCTAGTGGAACTGTCTCTGTCATGGCAGGGGTCTTGGAACTAAGTGATCTCTAAGGTCCTTTCTAACCCAAACCATTCCGTGATTCTACAAACTTTTTTTCAGTATGGAATAGGTTTTGTCCATATTAGTTTCCTGAGTATGTTGTGGGAGGGGGTATGTGTATTATTCAACAATATCTTCATTTGTTCTGTCTTTTAAAATATTTTTCGCTGTAATGTTTATGAGTTTTGTTTCTAAATGAAATTGAACTTTATACCATGTTTAAAGCTTTAATGTGGCATTTTGTGCTATTTTCACAGAAAATAACTTCTTGTATTTTCTGGAAAGCAGATATTCTTCAAATTATAATGAGACAGTCTAATCTAAATAAGTCAAAATTTTCTCTTAATTTCTGATAAAATTATGCTTTCTTAACATTTTTAGGGTTGCTGATAGCTATACAGCAATAGCACCACTTCTCTTTGTAGAATTTTTTCTTTTCTCCTTTCTCATTTTTTTGTTTTCTTGCCCTGGTAGGTCTATTTTTTGTGGATGGTTATGCACAAAAGGAACAGATAGTCCAATGGCTTCTCCAAATAAAACAGGCTGTAAAAATGCTGAATTTACTTTAAGGTTCACAGGACGGGTAATATGAAGGTAAAATGGCAAGGAACACATGGTATTTGAGTGGGAGTACCAAGACATTTGAGTTGAGTACTTGGTATTTGAGTTGTACCAAGGCAAAGCAGACCATCACAATTCCAAATTAACCTCTGAAATATCTGTACAGAAGCAATGCGGGTGAGAGGGGACACAAGTGATCATCAATGAATTAGGAAGGAGTTCACTGTCAGTGCTCTGTGATAGTTGAAAAGTGAAAGAAGCAGCTGAGAAATGTAAGAAAGTTTCCTGTGGTAGAGGAACTCCCTGCAGCAGCTCAATGTCCTTCATGCTGAAAATGCTGTTGGGTGGTCCGTGGTTCATATTCTCTCGTGTGTAAAAGTGAACCTGCAACTAGTCCACTTTTAAATGTGTTAGGGCCTATCATTAACATGGGTTTCATCACTCTCAGCCATGGCAAAGGGGAATGAGGGGTTCCTAATAGTTTATATCAAAATATTCCTAGAGTGCAGAGTTTTTGGAAACTGTATGTTGGCATGCTGGCACTGCAGTAAAAACTCCCTTTACTTTTAACACATTTTTCCACTCAGGACTGAGCAAATAGTAATGAATTGATCCTTGGTGTTTTCCGTGTAAATTGGGGCTGTGTTACTATTCCATAAGTGAGAAAATTGGCACGTGGGTTTTGGTTTAACTGGTCTGTGATCACACACAGTGTCTACAGCAGAGCTGTTGGTTGGGTCAGACATCAAACTCGGTTTCCTCGTCGTGCTGAGGCTGAGGCAATGGTGAGGTAGTGCTATAAACCAGTGGAATGAAAGACAGATCAAATCCCAGAGCTGTGCAGCAACAGAGTGAGCAGTGCCTACACGAGTAAGCCCACTGGAGAGCTTCATTTAGGCTTTTCATTTCAGCAAGACTATTATGAAAACAGTACTCAAATAGCAAGCCTTAGCTAAAGTAGGAGCCACTGAACCCTTTTGTACAATTTTTACATGCTTTAACAGAGTTGAAGAAAACAGTCATCACATGCATCATCTTCCTGCTTATTTTTGCTATGTTTATTTAATAGTCATTTGGGAGGGACATGGATATACCGGCAACTGGAATAAAAAAAATTAAAATTTAAAAAAAAAGAGCAGAAATAGCTAAACTAAGCTTTCTATCTTCCTTGGGATTCTAGAAATCATCCAAGCATACGTCCGGGCAAACCCACTCTTCCTTGTGTATATTTTACTTCTTATCATGAATTGGCATACTGAATTACTGATGAAATTCACACTAGGAGAAATTCAAATTATATAATTATTTTACTCCAGTGATGGACTGAAACCTTATTCATATTACATATACAACATTTCTGCTCTTATTATGCTATGCCTAAGATTTATTTGGCCTCTTAATTTTTAGGGCTCCTTATTTCAGCTGCAGTTCTGGAGGATGTAATTTATGTCAGCTCATGACTGACTTATTCCTTTAACTTTCAGATGAAGAGACTGAGGACTTCTCACCTCACTGTCCTCATTGTGCAGGAAAATATAACCTCTGCCTCTGGTAGTGAAAATGGTCAATCTAGCAAAATCAGAAAGCTCAGGTGAGCTAAGATCATTGATCTAGCTATTCACAGAGGAAAAATGAAAACTGCTCATAAATGGTTCATATAAAAAAAATGTAGAATTTATACTTCACAAGATTTATAGTTACTTATGTAAACTCAGAAAAAAACCTTAAGTCCCTTGATCAAAGTTTTTCTTATTGCTTTTACAGGACAGCCTTTAAAGCCTACACTGACGAACAAACAAAAAAATGCCATCAAACCCAATAAATCTCTGCACTGCAGCTGTTGATCACTCATTTCATGTTTGGTGCAGTTTGCCTGAATTACAACTAGTCCCTCCTACTATAGACTACAGTCTGGTCTCAGCTGTCCAAATCTCAGTTACCCAAAACAGGATGATGGTCCTCTGTGTCTGTTAGCTGTGCTGATAATTCCCATAATTACTTGGACATGCTTCATCTCCCATGACATTCAGTTGAATGAAGATGCACTGCCTGTGAAAAACTTCATTTTAATGTCCCACTCTAACTCCCCTCATAATACAGGCAGCAGCAGCATGTTTACTTGTTCTTCTTGATGTGAAGGCTTCTAATATATGACTAAAGCAGAGACAAAAACAACAATAAATATTCAAAAACCCCCAGTGTGATTAGCACACATAATCCATAAGAGAAGTAAGAAGAGCAGTAGTTATTAAATATAGATGGTTTACTCACTATGTCATCAATAAACATATGATTTGTGATTTCCTGAGACTTTTTAGGTCATGATTCATTCATGATTTTATTTATTTTACTGTATAATGAAGCAGAAGAGCAGAAGGAAGATATTTTAGCTGATGCCGTGAACATCTCCTTATTTGGTGAGACGTCTTCCTGTATTTTTTAGCTTGAGAAATTAAAGTTTAGGGGCCTAATCCCTATAAGGCTACTGGGCATCCCTGGAAAGTGCTGTGTGAGCTTTTCTGTTTGGTACAAAGTGGTACTGCTCTGTAGGTACAGCAGATGGTTATCCAGTGACAGTGAATTGGCCATTGCCTGTAGTGATAAACAGATACTAACAGAGATGCACCAGTGCAATTGGCTGTCTGCAACAAACAGCCCACGTGGGTGCAGCTTCTGCTGTTAAGGGACTTCAGTGCTCTCATCCATGATGTTGCACAGTTCTGGTTCTGGAAGAGGAACTGAAAAAAATGCAGAAAAGGTCAGGATGGATGGATGGATGGATGGATAAGCTTTTAAACAAAGAATGATTGAATACTGCAGCTTGGAAGGAATTTGCTCTAGCTTGATATGATAAAGATATCTAAGGCCATGAGAAATATTTTTGTTCCTTGTCTCTTCCAATACAAGTCTCAGAGGACAACAAATCAAACTGGCAAGTGACTGGTCCAGAACAAAAAATAATGAATCATTTCTTACTTTGGGATTATAAAAAGCTGTGAAACCCTTTTCTGCAGGATTCAGGGATTTTTAATTATTTGCTTTGGTTTATAGACCATTTGGAGATCTAAACAAGTGAAAAACATGGTGTTTTTTTACATGCAAAGACATTATCTTCAACTAACAATGTTAGCTGGACCACAAGCAGCTAAGAAGCTGAGAGAGAGAGTATTGTGGGAAATTATCACCAAAGGCTTGCTCTGCTTTTAAATTTTTTGATTGTTTTCCCTATTAACTACTGGCAGAGACAAGATAGTGGGCTGGATATACCATAGGTGTGACACAATTCAGATTTGTTCTGACTGATTTGATTCAGGATACTGATTCCTACAGTCCTCATGGCACAGAAGGATGGCTGAGTCCACAGCTGTATTTCAGCAGGGTGCAAAGAGGTGCAAATTACTCAGTTCTTGCACATGTGGGCAGAAGCAGTGATCTTCTACCAGGATACGGAGATAAAGCTTCACTGCTGAGATGACTAAGTTATTAGCACCTTGGATTCTGAAACGATGCTGATATAATCGTAGTCTCTGGCTCAAATAATTCAGATAGCTTTTACAGTGTTTCACTCCTAGTTAGGTGAAAATTGTTCTCTCTGCACTTTGGGCTTCTTCAATAGTCGCAGTGGCTGGCTGTGTTGGTGTGAGCATGAGGAAGCTGCTGCTGAGCTCCAGCAGCTGGAAGAGGTAGGCATTCATCCACTTATTGAAAAAAAAGGTTTAAATTGCATTATGGGTCTCTTAAGCTGGAAGGAGGAAAAGGACTATTCTTCTTTCTCTCTTGTGAAGCTGTTCTTCTAGAAGTTTAATAATGATAACATCTGGGTGCATAGACAAGAGGTGTCTTGGAAGGCTGTAGTTTCTGGCTGTGTAGGAGTCTGAGCTCTTGCATACAGTGCTGAATCCCTGTAGCAAGTTAGAAGGTGTGGCAAATAGGGGAAACTCTTTCAAATAAACATCTGACTGATAAACAGGTATGGTTTCTATAACTTTTGTTAATTTAATTTAGGATTTTTGGTGTGCATTAGTATCTGGCTGATCTGAGTTTCATATGGGCTGAATTATTCACTGTCACGTGCCTTGCATTACCAAGGAAGTTTTTGCTTGTGCTCGTGGAGGATCCTTCAGAGGAGAATTTTCAGACAGACAAGAATAGAGGGAAGGCTCTAAACCAAGACAAAAAATGATAGGGGAGACTAAAGAACTAGGAAAAATATAACTGTTGTCAGAAGAGTTCATTTCTTTCTAGGTTGGTGTGTCTTGTTTTGTTAAATTCCTTTAACGATAAACCACAAACAGACTTTTCAAGACTCAGCACATAAGAACACCAGAAGGCTGGTATAGGCATACAGGAGAAATATATTAAATGTGATATAAATTGTATATTATGTCTTTATTTCCAGTAACTTCTTGGAGTAATTTTTCTTAGGCTAAATTTTTAAAACCTTTATTCAGGTGTTGCCAAGGTACTCTGAAAACCTAAGGAAATCCTGAGTTATTTTACAAAATAGCTGGGTCCCAGGCGGGAAATGTTTGGCCAAAATCCTCCAGTTTGTTCAGTGTGTTTTGAATAATAAATAAATGAATTTAATTTGTGAGACTCCCTGCTTGGATAGACTCATAGACATTGACCACTGCATTTTGACCTGCAATATAAGAAAGTCTGACTGCATTGCCTTTCTTCCTTGGATCACCCCATTCGATTCTACCCTATACCCTACTCTCGGTCTTTCTTTTTTTTTTTTGGTCT
>VWZT01003608.1:8695-27170 GCA_013397055.1 Pachycephala philippinensis | reverse complement strand
TTTTTTTTTTTTTTTAATGACCAGAATATCTAGATTTGTGTAATGTGGTAGAATTAAATGAAACTTGTCCCCAAGAGAAAATTACACTGATTCTTTTTCTAATACAACCATTTACAGAAGTGCTAATGTGTCCTAGGAAACATGAAGGCACAGTACTGTTTTTAGAAACTGTTCTACAGAGTTATCAGATTTTTTTCCCTCCTTTTTTTTTTTCTTTCCTGCTCAATATTTCAAAAACTATCTTTAGGCTGAACAGAAAAAAAAGATTTATTGACAGCAAAATTCATTAGACTGTGAAATAGTCTCCTAAGGAAAGTTGATAGAAACTTTGAGATTTTAAAAGTAGCTTATTGGGCACAGGGGAACTCAAACCTTTTAACGTACTGTATGAGATAAGAAATGTGTTAGAAGAGAGAGGATAGACTAACTGGCTTGATAAGGCTATCTTTTGATGTGCAGTTTCTATAGATATTTGCACAGAAACACTAGCATTGCTAATTAACTGCTCATCTGCTTCATGTACTTATGGCTTACCAGCTATAGTCAAATCCCATCTGTCACTTGAGGACAATTAAGTGGGCTGAGAAGCATCATTTTCTGACTGCACCTGGCCAGGAGGAGCTATTCCAGGTGGACAGCATGGGAAGCAGGAAATACCTAGAAGGGGAAGGGGAGGAGACTGTCTCTTCAATAGGCAGTTGCAAGTTGTTGTAAACCTGTTCACATAAAGCAAAAAAAATCCTGTTCTGGAGTGGCACTGATAGGAGTGCACAAAACTCATACAAGTACTTCCAGTATCAGTGCAAGAGCTGTGTGGTTTTCTTCAGACTGCTGAGGTTCCTGTCCTCAATTTTGTATGAGTTTTGACACCATAGACCATGGAAAATTGCAAGAGCTGACCAAAACCCAATAAATGGCATGAACAACATTGGAGATGAGGAAGAGATAATATAACCCGTGTTATCAAGTGAAACCCAAAGCCTGGAACAGGGTTAGGGTTAGTGGTGCTGCAGCATAGGTCTGTGATACTGCGTCTTGGTTCTGCTTGGGACATGGTCCTGGGGAGTGCACCACTACGTTAGTAAATAACCAGAACCAAATTTTCGTAGTGTTTTCATGGCTCTCACTTTGTGCATTTTCATCCAGGCTGCTCTTGCTGTCTGCTGCCCGTGGCTTGCAATGTGGCCCTTTCATTTGAGTGAGAAAATATGCGACGAATAATTATATATTTGTCCCTTAATATAATGTTTTCTCGAAACTCTTCAAGCGGTGTCAGTGGCCCTTTAGAGGCCATTTTCAAAGCTTACAGCAGTATGCTCGGGTAATGAGGTAATGATAGTGCCTCAATTATATGCTGCAAGTGAGGACGAAGCCCTAAACTGTCATTCAGCTTTAGAATTACTGCTGTAATTTTAAAAGTACCTGCCCTCCTTTCTCTTTAAGCAAAATCATCCACCCCGTTTATCAAGATAATGACATCCACGGCCAAGCAGGGCCTCTCCTTCCAGTGATAGCTTCCTTCAGAGGGATGACATTAACAGCCTCATTTTGTATCACCTGAATACATATAGTTTAATTTATCTCATTTCAAATTTTTTTGACTGTTATTCACCATATTTGTCCATTATGCATAACCAGGAGACTGAAAGAAGGGTGATTGTGCCATATCAGCATTTTGGTGATATTTCTCAACAAAGATTTTACATGTATATGTGTATATCTATATGCACACACACACAGATAAATTATATATGTATATATATACATATGTGTATATATATATATGTAGAGGTTTGCTGTAACTTTTTATGGTAGTAGATTTTGCAGATCCTGGCATGGTGATAAGTTGCAGTGGGCTCTGTGGTCCCTCCTGGCAGGGCTGCACTCGGGCCAGAAAGACACATCAGTAAAGCTCTGTGGCAGATGGACCCTGCTTCCCCTCTGTGGGAGAACAGACAAAAGTCTGAATTCTCTGCTCTTGCTTGCACATCTCACATGGGCAAAGATTTTAAATGAAACCTCTTCTCTTTTGTAGAGCTGAGAGATCTGTTAGGTGGCTGTGAAGAAACAGTAGGTAATACTGTCTTGTTCACCATAAACATTCAGAAATCATCACTCTGAACATCAGATGAGAGAGCTTAATGTGGCATAATCTACCTTTTGTACCACTGCCTGTTTTTAGGGTCCCTTCTCCAGTTTCTGAACTATTGTGGACCATCTTTAAAAAACAAAAATTCTTTCCTAACCACATGATTCCAGAACCCCTGTGCTCCCGTGAGTTCATGTGTCCGTGGTTCCTGTGCAGATGGATAAAGGGCTATTTGATATTATTCATTCTTTGTGCATTTCAAAATTAATTAAGACAGTTTCTCAAAACAAGGCTATGCAGGATTTTGTGGAGTTTGTTGTTTGGCTTTTTAGCCTCTTGGTTTTTGTGGGCTGTTTTGTTGTTTGGGTTTTTTCTGTATAGTATTTAAAATATACTTTTAAAAATTATTGCTTAAGTATTCTGAGAGCCACACTTGAGCATCAGTTTACCTGTTTGTTCAGGAAAACCATGACACGAAATGGATTCCTGCAGAGAGAGGAACTCATTTGCCTAACCCCGCCGATCAAGACCAGAAAGATGAAATAAAAGCCAGCAACATAACAGGTAGAAAAACAAAGTATTTTCATTCTTACGTAAGCAAAAGGATTAATATAAGGAACATAGGAGAAAATTTTGAACAGAATTTTATTTAAATTGGGCTCTTCCCAATTTAAAAGATATACCTGAAGAGGTTTTTCTCAACCACAGAAGTCATATCTTTCTAACCTAATCACTTTCCAAATTTAAAAATATTTTTTTCTTCTTCCATCCTTCCCTGCTAATTTGAATCAGGCTCTAAGGTCTTTCATAGCCCCGCATGAGGAATGTCGTATGTATTATAACAGTTTATTTTTAATTCTGTTCTCTCTCTCATACAGAGATTTTATCAAAACAAAAATCACACTTTTGATGCTTGTATCTGGCGCAAGCACAGCCTGAGACAAAGTAGGGAATAACAAGGAAGAATAATCATGTGTGCTTTGGCATACTAGACACCCAGTTTCAAATGACTGTGATTATGCTTTTCTCCCCTGTCACTTTTCTCACTAACATAACACCAAGCACTCTTCCTTTAAAAAATACATTTTGAGCCTATCAGAGATAATAAGTAAAGGTCAGATTTTTCAAATGTGCTCAGCATACTGAATGCAGATGCAGTGCTAAGTGGTCTGGTGTTTTGTGGGTTGTTTTTTTTTTTGCCTTTTTTTTTTTTTTTTTTAATGATCCCACAATAGGATTTATGGGCATAAAATGACTTTGAAAATTCAGCTGCGATGTAAATGCTCAGGTCTGTGATAGCTGGCTCTTAACAACCTTTTTTTCATTTCGGAAAAAGCACTTTGGCTGTGGGATTTTCAGGTGTTCTCCCAAATGGCCAAATTCGCTCTCACTGAAATCAGGGAAAACAATTTTATCCTAAATTGATGTTATCTGATGCGGATTTTTGGTCCTGCTAGTCTTCTTTCCCCTTTGTCCATAGGTATATGTTTAGGAATAAACTTCACCTGCGCTCACAGGGCATCAGAACAGGTCCCAGCTCTTTGCTCCTGTGCTGTGGGTGGATCAGGCACATGTGATGCCCAGTGACTCACACCTGCCAACACGTGTACTAATTGTGGCTTTTCGTTAAACCTAAGCAAATATCTGGGGGTTAGAGGCCTGTATAGGGGTGTTTCATGGGCAATCCTTTAGGATTGGTGAGGAGAAATACAATTTCATAGTGCAGCTGTGCTCAGCTATAGTAGGTGAACCACTTAGTAAGGTAGATATCAATGGTAAGCACAATGAACTATGTCTCAGAACTGTCTAAGTCTTTTCATTCATCCACAAAGGTCACCAGATGACAAGATAATATGTGAATGTCTAAATTACGGGCCTCAAAATGAGATCAAAGCCACTGCTGGCTGTGGTTGTCATTGTGGATGGAAAAAACAGGGGTCATTCAGTGTGCAAAAGCTCTTCATCTCTATTTTAACTTGGCATCCTTACCTTATTTTTGCCCCACTGGTTTCACTTGGGAAAAACAATTCCATATGAATTGCTTCTGAAACATTTACCTACAGCTCAGGCACCGTGTAGCTCTACACTGTGGCCATTTCCCTTTAAATTGCTTGCTTTTTTTGTTGTGAAACAATTTGTCCCTGGGACTATTTTAGTACCACAGACACAGAAATGGACCAGTGACTAACTGATTCACTCTAAGATATCACATATTTCACATTGTATCCATCTGTGCTATGATGACACCCTTCTTTGTTTGATTATGTTCCTTGAACCCTCTAGTTGTTAATTTAGGAAATTATTTGCTTGGTTTTTTTTAACCTTTTGTGTTGTTGTTATCACTATTATTTATAGAGACAATGAGTGTAAGGAATATTTGGATTTGGGGTTTTTTTCCTCAATTTATGAAAAGATTTTTATTTTGAACAGATGAACTTAAGATAAAAGAAACCAGATCCTAGCACATCACTGCTTTCTGGTACTGTTATGGTAAATGAATACAAAATTCCTTGACTTATCACAAGCTAATACAAATCTACGTTTTTTCTCCACCTCTTTTAACCTCCTGTTTTCTTAGAGCATATGCTAAGGACGCCACCCGTAGCAAAGGATCAGTGTAAAGCAAATTATCCAGCTGAGATTGATTGATTTTTCAATTTATGCATTTAACTCTCTTGGTTTAGATTTCAACCTAGACCTCAACTGAATTTCAATAATGACACATGCCAGACTTACATGCTAGAGAGCTCCTGAAATTCAATAAATCCAATGTTGGTAATTAATGGATAGTTAGGCACTGGTTGACCTTGCACCTCTTTAATAAACCTCTAGGAATCAAATAGGTTAAGATGTAAAGAACTCTTCTGAAATGTCCCTCGTGGATTAAGCTTTCAGGGATGGCAGACACTGAAGCTTCCAACCTTCCTGTGTTTGAAGGTGTTTAGCTCTGGAACTCCCTGTGCTTCTGACATTTGCAGCAATCCTTCTAGGATTGCTGAAACAGGATTTATAGCCAAGCAGTAAACCAAACTAGCAGTAAAAATTCTTAAATTATTGTGCTAGGCAGTCTTCTAAGCTGTACTGAAAAAGTAATCACTTTCACTTATGAGTCTTGGTTTATTGTTTCTGAAAGAAACCCTGTACTCTGGTAGCATTTTAGTCAACTACTTTTGTTGTGGCAATAACTGCATTTTACCTAGATTTCGTCCTCTATTTCTATCAGTATTTTCTGCTATTTGAAGGGAATCTCATTCAGTTCAACAAAGTTACCAAGATAAAGAAGTAGGAAATCCAGCTGTGACCATATCATTTGGAGGTTGGGATGACGGCTTGTTGTAAGCCAGCCAAGTGAATTGGATACTTTTCCACGTATCGGTTGGAACATTGGATACTTGACCAGCAAGATCATTTTCAAGTTTGAAATCTGCTTCTGTTCCTAATGGAAATGTGAAAAAGTAATTTCTCACCACTTCAGTGAAATATTTGTAGACGGACCAGAAAGGGAGATGCTAATGTGGGTAGCAAGAAGTCTAGTCATACAAAGTAGTTGCAGAAAATTTAAAGCATCAGAACCCTTGGTTTTTTTGGTTGGTTTTTTTCTTTTTATTTATTTGTTTTGTTTTTGTGCTCAATGAAAATTTAGAAATGTGGAACTTTCTTTCACAGATTACAGACTCTGTGTACTCTGTGTATGATTTTCTCTAGCCAAAAGAGACAAGGTGACCTGAGTGTAGAGCTTTCACTGCTATGTTATGAAACTGCAAAGCCTGATGAATAGGCAACTGCAGTTTGTTTACAGAATTGTGGCACAGAAAGTCACCACGGCTTTGAAACTGAGCCGAGATCCCTACATTGGATAACAGATCTGTGTAACATTTTTGCAAACTGTAGTGCAAGGAATCAAGAGCCACGTTTTCCCTGAGATTACAGGTAATTTTTATGTTTCTGACTTTCTGTTAAACAAGAAACCTGTGGTTACAAGTTAGTTCAGAGTGAAAAGAAAAGCTTATTATCTGTGGGACCATTGAATCTGGGGAAGATTCGAGCCATGTTGCAGGTGAATACCCAATCTCAGTTAGTGGCTGCAGAGCGAGGGAAGCAGGGCTTTCCCAAAACACCAAGTCAGGAAAATAAGAGCTCTCACAATGCAGGAGGTCTATGTCTCCACAACCACGGGAGAGAAGGGAAGCGAGGTGAGCACACGGCCAGGATTTCTCCCTCACTTCACTCCTTGGGAACACGAACACAGGTGCCCACTGTAACCACTAACTCACAGGGCAGGAAAGCCCTAGGGAGATGCCAACATCACTGCAACACGTTGCCTCCCTTGCAATGGGTGCCTTGTTCTTTCAGTTGTCTGCAGTCTGTTGGGACCTGAGCCTTCCTTGATGCATCACATTCCAGCAGGTGCCTTTGTTTCCTGCAGCACGTGCTTCCTTTACATTGTCTTATGCTGCCCTGCCTATACCATGGTAAGCAAAGAGTAAATCCTTTTTAAGTGACTACATGACAAGCACAAGACAGACTCAAGAGCCACTGTCTGTTCTATTCTTGTGGCTGAGAAGAGCCACAAGATTTAAGCTCTGTACAATGTGCCGCAAAAGACTTCATACAGTGGTTGGAGTTGCATTATTTGCAACCAGAAATAACTGTGACAAAGACAGTTAAATTCTGCATCTGTTTTTGTCACCTGGATTCATGCTTTGTGATGAAGACCAGAGAGAAAAAAAGAGTCAGTCTAATGGCAATAGTGCTACATGTCATCCTTTTATAATGTTTATCTGTAAACTGAGACATTCATTTGAATTGGGGAATTGTGATAAACCAACAGAGACTTGCAGTGAAATGTCTTTATATTTTTGCTCATGGTGGGGGTTTTTTAGGTTTTTGGGGGAATTTTTGGGGGGCTTTTGTTGTTTTTTTTTTCCTGAGAAATGGATTGCATTGGAGGCAGTATAAGTTTAGAATTATCTCTATAAAAATACCTTAAGTCAGTAATTTTTTTTTTTTGAAAACTACTTAATGTGAAGAAACAAACATAATTCACAGCTATGACCATTAAAAATAATAAACACTCTCTAGGGCATAAGTCCTTCTCAGTGCATTGCACTTTCCCCTTAGCAACAGTATTAAAAAGGTGCTAGGACAAGTACTCAGACCTTTGTTTAACATGCATGTAGCACTGTTTTGGGAAGCTTAGCACTGCAGATCTAGAATATAAGTCTTTCCTCCAGTTTCTGCTTTGAGGAAGATAATTCATTCTCTCTTAATTTGGTAATGATGCATTTGTTTTTTTAGCTTGGTAAATCATGTAACAGATTGGTTTCATTTCACAAAGGAACAAGGAACGGAGTACAGGCTTAGAGGATAGATAAAATGTCCTAAGTCTCCAGTTAAACCTCATTCGAGTAAACCTAAACCTTCAATTAAGGCTCAACAATGGTTGAATAAGTCTTTCCTTTCCCCAAGTCCCAGCAGGTATCCTACTTGCTGACAGCAATTCCTGAATCTCACTAGAGCAGATAATTTGAGCTAAATCATACATTGTCCCCTCATCTTGCGTTCAGAAGGCGAGGAGGTGGTAAGTGTTTTCTGAGGTGTTTCTGATATATGTGTTTCCCTGAGGTTGTGAACACTGATTACAGAAGCGAGTCAGAGTCCATGGAAAAGGAGTTTTATCTGCTAGATAAACCTCTACAGTGTGATTTCACTGCAGGTCAAAGAGTGACTTCTTCAGAAAGGAGAAGCTGTATTAGCTTTAAAGGGGGCTCTCAGAGGTAAGGGACAGGGCAAAAGGCAGCAGCTCTATTACTGGGTTAGGTGCGTTCTTGCCCTGCAGAGCAATTTTGCATTTTCGGAAATCTTTCTTTTGCTCCCATGAGGACAGGCGAGATAACCAGACTTGGGTGTTCAGTTGGAATGTTATAGACCACCTTCAAAGCCTTCTTCCCCCTGGTGTAGAGCAGGAACATGGACTCCTCTTTCCCATCTTCAGGCAAGTCACTGTAATCTCCTGGCTACTCTGAAGTTTGCTTATGGTTGTTTTTACTGCACATGCACCATTAAAAATGGGCAGATACCCAGGCTGGTAAGAGCAGGTGAGTGGGCACAACCAGCAAGAGCTGCTTTTCTAGTAACATGTCCGAGTCAGGAAGAGCAGAGACCAGGTCTCCTGCCTTGGGTAAATGACAGTCTGAACTGGCAGGTAACTAAAGGGCTCTGGGTTGGGTTTTTTTCCCCTCTCTGTGGCTTTCAACAGAACAAGTGGAAAGATTTTCTGCTCTGTTTTATGACTAGCCTCTCCCCAAAGTAACAAATAGCCTGTCCAGATATGGAGGGAAATTTACCTTATCTGGATAGCATGGAATTGGCTGGAAGCTGTCACATTGAAATGTTAGAGAAGGTTTTGGTATGTTCTACTTGAAGTGACACCTGTCCCTTTAAAAACTGGCATGTTTGCAAAGACACTGAAACCCATACATTATGAAGGAAAAAAAAATCGTATTGCATTTAATGAAATATTCAAGGCTGCCTTCTTTTTTTCTTTATGTTGAGATCCCTGCCCTCAAAAAACCTATCTCAGCTTGAAAAAATCTCATTCCAAATCAGAAATACTTTGGGGGGAACAAAATTAACTAGCTATAACCTATTATCTACACATCTGTAGCTGTGTAATCACACTTCAGATGATTGATTGTCACTTCCATGTCTCTATAGGAAGATTGAGTCTTTTCTTTCCGTAACTAAAGCTGAAACTAATATTATCAAAAGTTCTGTATTTGACAAATCTGGAGTCTAATGTTCTCTTGCAGAAGAGCAGTGTAGATGAGATCTGAAGTGATAGGTCCTTAAAAAGGGGAAGTATTTATCAGGGAGTAATAACCATATCAATGTGGCTTTCTGTTACATCACAGTACTACTTAGAACAAACAAAATTTTGTGGCATAAAGTTTTGTTCGCCATGAACAGTATTAATTAGTTTTGGAACGTTCTTCATGGGTTCTGTTTCTTTAACATAAGAAGCTTTTCCCAGGCTTACTTGCATTTGTTTAGCCAACTCATAAGACAGCATGAAATTTCTACACTTGCATCTCCTGTCCAGAGAGCAGAGGGAGATGGATGAGGAAATGTATTGGAATATACTTTTTTCCCAAGTCCAAAGCACACAACTTAGCCTAATTAGCCTGAAGATGTATGCGTGTTTGTGGAAATTAAGGCGTGAATTAGGGTTGATCAATTTTGGCTACATAGACCATCAATAGGTGGAGAGGGAGAAAGAAGAAGAAAATAATCTAAACAAAAAAACCAAAAACCAAAAAACAAACAAACAAACAAAAAAACAACAAAAAAAACAAACAAAAAAACAAAACAAAAAAAAAAAACCACAAAAAATATTACCTTATTCTGCTCCTGTCTTGAAAACCCATTTTGCTACTAAGTAAAGCAAATGCTGCACAAACTTCTAGCTACTAGGGCTTTTATTGTTATTTTACAGATGGATGTGCTTGTTTTTAATGGTCCTGTTTTGCCTTGATTATCTGCATCGTGTCACTTCTGGCTGAGCCCAAGGAATTTGTTGGCACATTTCGATGCGGACTACCTGTCAGTAGGAATATGCTTACAAACACCAATGCTGCAGCTGGAGTTAGCATATTTTTTATGACTTGATTGAAGCATAGAACTGCTTTCTGGGCCCTGTGAACTTACTGGTTTCTACAGGAAGTATCTTAGCAAGACAGGAGCTCCTTGCTCCTAGCATCCTCCTAGGAGGATGTGTGAGGCCTAACGGGGGTTGAGTGCCAGCCTGGGTCATTAATGGGTCCCTCCTACTGGTCACTGCCACCTGCTTAGCCATCAGTTAATTTGTTTGGTTTTTTGCAAAGAACTGAGACTAACCCCAGGTTTCTGCACTTTGTTCCTCTCCTTAGTAACGTGACACCTGTTTATGCCCACATGCTATTATTTTGTGCTGCGGGTTTTGGCAGTGCTAGCCAGCAAAATTCTCAAGGCTGACATTAGGCTCAGGCAAAGTGGGTGTTTGCCAGCAAAGCAAATGGGGGGCAAATGACCAGCTTGTGATTCTCTGTGCTGTTTTGACTGTGCTTAGGAGCCTGGAAAACTGAGCCTCGGAAAGGGCTTGTGCTACAGAAATACAGCCACCATCCTTCTCCCTTGCAAACAGCAAATTCAGCTCTCTTGAGCTCTCCTCTTTTTCTATCTGTTATCTTTATCTTGTTTCTTTCCATAGCTGGAGTTATGTATCCCTGTTAGAGGCTTAAGTTTTCATTCTTGGAAAAGTGAAATTCTCGCTGCGTTTTTCAAAAGCTTTGAGGTGGCCTCATCTGTCACTGTATATCTGGATTCTTCTACCCTACTTACATAGCTCTGCGGTTTCTGAGAGTTATGGGTGTGCTGTAGCAAATGATTTGCTTTCCCATATCCCTTCACAGAAGAATGAGTGGGTTTTTTCCTCATGTAGTACTGAGCCCCTGTGAAATCCATACTTCTACATTCCCATAACATCCAAGGACTGATGGTGTTTTTACCTTGCTCTACCTGACCTTTCTTTTCTCTGTGCCCTTTCTGAATGGGCAGCACAGAAAGCTTTGCATATGTGTGGGTTTTGCACATGCTGCGTGAACACTGCCAATTGCACACACAGTGGAGTTTTTCATCCAAAAAGAATGAGGGAGGACCTACCACTCTGTTAAACGGAGTGCAGAAATAGACACAAGTGACTCCAGAATACAACTCCCCCTCTGCAGGAGCACAGCATGCCTGAGCAGCATGAAGGGAATGATGACAGCAGGCAAGTCCCTGCACAGGGACAGTCTGGATTTTGGAGTGGTGTGGAAGCACCTCCATTCTGGAGCACAACAGCTGTTTCACAGTGTCCAAACAGCAGTAGACCAATCAGAGGATGTGCCAGTCTCGTGGAAAACTTGGGAAAAGCTTAGCCAGCTTTCAGCATGTGATGCTGTGGCTCTTAACACAGAGCTGTAAGTGACACACGTGATTGTTTTGTTGGTTCTCTGTCTGCTGCCAAAGAAAGTGGCCTGGATCCTGTGGGTGACGTGCAGCTGCTGAGGCAGCCAGCTCTCAGGCCAGCCTGGCTGCCTGCCACCCACGTGCTGCTGCTGAGCCCTGGCTGCTGGGGATGGATTTCAGTGGGTGGTTTTCCTTCTCGTTGCGGGGTATGTTAGTTTTGCATCCTGCCATGCCTCTGACTGGTATCTCTTCTGTGACGTTGTGGTGGGGGAATCTCTTCAAAACAGCTCCGTGTGGATGTCTCTGGGCAAAAAGTCTCTTGCATTTAAATGCTGTTAATGTACCCAAAATGAGATGAACAGTGCATGACCATTAGCATTTGTTAAAGGAGTGGGATGTGCTAGGTCCCAAACAAGCAGATTTCTGCATCCTGCAGTCTTTCCCCACACCTGCTACACGAGCATTTCTCCAGACAGCTCAGCATGAGGGCAGAGGTCAAATGGCTTTCCTTAAGTATTCTCTGAAGCTAACCCTGTGGTCTCCAACCTTGTGTATTTTGGGAATTTCTTTTAGAGCAATTTCAAGCCCCACTTTTATTTATTTATCATCTTTTTTGGTTTTTTTGAACTCCTGAGTTTGGTGTTGGTGGAATACTATTTCTTTTTTCATTGCTGGCAAAAAGCCCTAAGTAAATTGCAGAGAAGCAAGTCCCAGGAGCATGATAGCATGCTTCACTCTCACAGTTACTGCTGCTGTGTGTGTACACACATAGATGTAAGTGCAGCTTCTTTATCCAAAATAGTGGTGATCATAAACATTACTGGAGGTAGTTTTCCTATAAGTTTAAGTGGACTGAAACAATAAATTTACTAGCTCAGATTTCTTTCCTGAATTCGAGTTGATAGCCCACAAACAATGCCATAGTTTATGTTACAAGGGTTCTATTTAAAACTGGACAGTTTCTTTGCGTTAGACATCCAAGCTCATGAATACTCCCATCCTGCTAGGACTCTACCAGGCAGTAGAACCCTCCTGAATTCAAAAAACAAGTGAAACAAGAAAAGGGCAGAGAACATGATCTCATACCTCAGTTTAGTATGATCCAACTTCAATCACGTTTATCAATTCAACAGCAAGACAATTATACCTGGTCTGGCTTCCTTTAAAGCAAGGCCAGGCTCTTTTCAGTGGTGCCAGGGACAAGATAAGAGGTAACAGACACAAACAGAAACAGAAGAGGCTACATCAGAACATCTGAAAACACTTTTTCACTCTGAGTGTAATCAAGCATAGAAACAGGCTATCCAGAGAAGCTGTGGTGTCTCCATCCTTGGAGATGTTCAAAACCCACCTGGAAATGATCCTGAGCAGCTGGCTCTGGGTGGTCCTCCTTGAGCAGGGGGATGGACAAGGTGACCTCCAGAGCTCCCTTCCACTCTCAACTACTCTGTGATTCTATGATCAAAGTCCTTGTCCCTCTTCACCTTTACATGATTTCTTCTAAGACAGAGCAGGTGATGAAAGGGAAAGAAAGGAATAACACAGAATGATGAGGGAAACCTTTAGGAGTGGGATAGGGAGACATGATGGAGCCCCTGAAATGTTAGGAAACAAGAGATTGTCACAAAAAAAACCCTGGAAATGTAGTGTGGCAGAATGTCAGGGACTGCCCCAGATGCAAGTTGATCAGTCCAGAAAAGTCAATAAGCCTTCACTGCTCTGGGTGTGAACACCATTGATTTGCACACGGACATAGGTCCATAAGAAACTTCTTGGATGTTGAGTCCTCTTCCTTTTTATGTAATGCAGCTGTTGTACAGAGCAAAGCTATAATGCTAAACATCAAGAACCCAGGCTCCCTGACAGTCCTTGGCATTGAAGTGACTTTTGCTCCAGGCCCAGGACTGGATCCTTTGGCAATGTGGCCCCTTGTTGCTCTTGGGGGCCTTCATTGTCATGATCCTGGGGGCTGCAGAGAGAGTGTCAGCCCAGCTCCTCCCCATGTTAATGTCATTATGTCTTTTCTGTGTGTGACCTGGGGGCAGTCGCTGATGCTTTCACAATGGAAAAGATGCCTCCATACCACAGAACAGATTGAGGCTGTGCCCATTCAGTATTTTTTTTTAGTTGAGTTCTGTTCAGTCATCCTGCCCAGTGGTAAGTGACAGGTGCCACCCCTCTGGAGACAGATTACATTGAAGTGTGACAAGAGTCCTTTTAGCAGGCTTTTGTGTTAATGATAGCTAGCTGTGTTAATGCTTAGTTCTGCTTTTTTTTTTTTTCTTTTTTTTTTTCCTCTTCATTGAATAAAAATATGAAAGAGTGGTGTTGCTATGGCCACTTGCAGTTTAATCAGAACACTTACTGTGTTATATATCTGTCCTTACTAGCAGTAACCTTCTTGGTTTCCAGAGTATTGTTCCTGAAACTACTTCCTTTAAAATAGGTGAGCCCATCTCTTTATAATGAACAGGAACAATTTTCTGTTTACTGTGTGGGGTTTTGTTGCTTGGTTTTTGGTTTGGGGTTTTTTTGTTTGTTTTTGGAGGGGGATGGTTTAGTGGGTTTCTTGTCCTATTTTTGTGTTGTTATTTGTAGTTTTTTGGGTTTTTTAAACCTGTTCTTAAAAAACAGAATTTTGGTGCAAATCAGATGCATCAGAGGAGCTCTTACCACTCAAGGTAAGAGAAGTTCCTTGAGAGACTGCTGATATGTGTGTGTATGGGGCAGCTAATGTTAGGGGCTGGCATATCCTGGCTACTGGGAGGGAATGTTTCAGAAGTTCCCACATCAAAACTATTGTTGCTGTCAGCAGGGAAGGGTAGCAGGCTCAATGCACAGATTAAAAAGGATTTTCTTTGATTTGGTTTCTCCTATTGAGGGACTTTTCAGAATATGAGTATCTGGTGGAAAAAACCACTAAGATGCCCAACATGAATGCCTAAGTGGATTGGGAGTACAAAGAGGTCTGACAGTAAAGCCTGTCCTCTTTTGCTGTCATCTTTCTAGTGCGTGTTTTGGTCTTTGGATGATAGTTGTGGCTAAATATAGGTCTAATGTACACCAGTCCTGTTCCCCAATCCCAACAGCTCTCTTCTCCCCATCCTCCTAAAATTTGTACTGCACATCCCGCTGACACTGCGGTAACACTTTGAACTTCCCTCTTTTGGTAGCCTCCTCTTGCGCATTCCATTAGGTCACAAATTCTTGAATCTAAATGTTCTTCCCTAACTGATTCTCCATATCTCCACTGTGTTTCTAATTTTAAATATGTTAGTATGCCTTTGTGTAAACCTGAAATATCCCATAGGATCTGCCTTCTGTTTCCAGGGAAAGTGTCCTCTGAAGCAGCTTCAGAGTGTCCACTGAAATTTCTAAGGTGAAAGAAGGTTGTCAGGGCTCTGGAATATCCAGAGAAAGTTGATGTGTTTTCCAGAGATGCTCAAATGTTCTACATGGCATTTCTTAAATGTTGCATTGTGTTTTCCCTGTGGCATTCACATAATCTTGTTTCGGTAATTGAAAGTTACATAAATTGGAGCTTTATCATTCCTACTTGCTGTTTGGACAGATGACTATGATCGGGTTAAAAATATTATGTAAATATATTTATAAACAAAAAGTAATTAACTTATAGAGGAAGGAAAGCCAAAACAGGAATACACTAAGAGACAAAAATAATATACCTGAGACTTGAATTCAGAAAATACTGATCAGTCCCAATTTTATGTGAAAACAGTGGATGTGCTGACTACCTAACAACCATAACATTCTTGTTTTCTTGTAAAGTGTTAACCCAGGGTATTTTCACTGACATCAAGTGAGAGCGGCTTAATATCTGACTAATCTCTTTTTAGGACACTTTATTTGCACTTGTCAAAAAGATGGTTTCTTCTGTCTTTTATGTCTGTGATCTAAGATCCAGCCCTCCACTACAGATTGTAGTTCGTATTTGAAGATCTGAAATATAAATCAGCAGCAGAAATGGAATAAAACTAAATATCTGGCTACTTCAGTGAGGGGGAGGAAAAGGGCACCTGTTTGATTCTCAGACTGAATATTCAGCTCTGAGCCACTGCATATTTCATGTAGTTATGAAGTTGTACATGACCATCAGAACTCTATTAGCATAAATGTGCAAGTACTTGATAAAGACCTGGTGGTTTCATCAATCTGTAAGAGTGATCAATTTTTTTTTCTAATTTTACTTTCAGGAAGAGAAAACATAAGGCATAATTTAATCTGTTTTGGGGTGATTGGCACTCACTGTTATCAGTGGTCGTAGCAGGTGTTGGTGGCTGGGGGAATTCAGTACTCAGAAAAAAGTATTGAAGGTTTCAGTCCAACGTACCCTCCAGTTTTTTTTGTAGAGTGTGATAGTAGACCAACTAACCCTACATAAACACATTCTCATGCCCACTGTTGACAGCAAAGGACACAGGGTTTTTAGGAGAGGTGCCAAACTCTAATCATACAATGCACAAATATCCTAACAAAATAGTTGGGGATGATTGTATTTCTCACTGCTCCTCAGGTGATTAATTTAAAGCTGTTCAGTGAGCAACAAAGTCCATATTTTCACAGGACTGTTCTCTCATGCCTGTTTTTCAAAGGATTCATAAATCCATGGACTTTTCCTTCTGACATTAAGATCTAGTTGACTGTTCTACCTCTATACATTCAACAAGCTTTGCCCCGTTTCTGCTCACAGAAGTTTCTAAATCAACGTGTAAGGCAGATGTAGAGAGAACAAGATTTCTGTCCCCAGCCATCTCCTTCCCAGGGAAGCTGGTACAAATTTTATTGGAAATTGCTCCTGGCAGTATGTGCCACTTGTTTTCCTTTAATCCTGTTTTCATCTCACCTCATAATGATTTCAGGAATGTTTTTAGTTTCCAAAGCCAAGGAAACAGTTTCTTCTTGGCGGAAATAGCATTTGCTGTTAAATAAAAAGAAATGTGCTTTTCTGGCTAAGCTTTATGAGGACGACTGTACAATCTGTACTGTATGCTTGGAAACTGCTGCAACAAGACGTGCCATATGGTGTATGTGGCATTCCCTTACCTCAAGTGTTCCCTTACTCAGGCTGGCATGGTGGTAATGAGCTCATTTTTGAATTAGGGAAATATGGGTGATTTTTTTTTTGGCGGGGGGGGGGTTGGGGTTGGAGAGAGTAGGGAAGCAGAAATCTCTACATGCAAGAACAGCGTGAAGAAATGTTGTTATTCCTCACCTCTACTGGGTCTCTCATCAGCTTGAAGTATTAAGAAATCAGGAACTTTGCTAGGAAAATAAAGAGACTACTGAGCTGAGGTTAAGTTTAACATGATGCCATGATAGGAAAACAGAATTTAAGCAAGAATGGTTTTAGCTTCTCTTTCCCTCTGGCAGAGTCATAGTCCATAAATATGTGGGAGATGAGCACAACAGGCAGGTGAAATGCGATATCAGCTCTCTTTTACTGTGTGAGAAAAGAATGGGATACTCGTAACCTTGGGAAACACTTCTGCATGTTGCATTCTTCTTCTTGGAAGCCATCTTAGAGTAAAACTCTAGGAGTGTCATACAGAGAAGTTAAAATTAAAATTTTCCCTACCTATGTGCTCCTGAAAACCACAGACAGAGAGAGAAATCCACTTAGACTATCACTGCTGCCAGGCAAAGGGGGTTTAGCATGTCACCATACTTGCCTGATCTGCCTTAAGTAGAAACAACCAGTTCAGGGAAATTGGTAACCTGTATGACCAAGCTGACACAAAACCCTGTTTTGGATTCCCTCCTATGAGATTACTTGTTCATGGTGTGTATCCTGGTAAAGGATGTTCTCTCTGAAATAAGCAAGTAGTGGACCACTTGTGCCTACAAAAGCTTGAGATGGCTTTTTTCTCTCTCATTAAGATGTTTTATTCTACTTTTATTAAAGAGGAAGTCCATCCAAAGGGACATGCAGTGATGTGTCAGGAACATTAAGGATAAATGTCTACAATGTATTGTCTCGGGCAGAAGTCTACAACCTGGATAGAAGGTTCTTGAGCTTGCATATTCCTACTAATCTATTCTAGTGTCCTAACGCAGGATAAATCATGGGGTCAAAAGGAATATGTTGATCCTGAGTAAAAGGAATATCCTTTGCAAGAGGCAAAATATGATCCTTTGCTACAGGCTATAAGTGTTACAAATCCTGTGTAGAATTTTCTGCCAAGAGCCTTGACACTAACCTGAGACCATGGGTGGATTGTGGAAAACAGAGGCATACTGGGGGCTAAAACTGCAATTATGGATAGGGTAAGCTGCATGAAAAGAAAGGTGTAACAGCAGCACACACTTTTTCCTGTAGAGAATAAAACTAGTCTGCAGTCCTATTGTAGTTACACCATGAACATTGTTAGGGCAGCAAAGAGCTGGCAACTGAGGGGACTCCTGTAGGACTGATTTTGCCATGAGAGGTGTGATGAGTTGCTTTGGAAAACAAATTGAGCAAGGGATGATTATTCAAAGCCCCTTTCAAACCTCCTTTCTTCAATGCAGATGGTCCTATTACTCCCCAAGCTTTAAGGTTATCTATGTTGAATTTTGGGTTCTCACTTTCATTACTTGGGGATGCATATGAACAGAAAATGGAAAAATAGGCTGCATCTTTTTTTGTGTTCCTGTCTTATTGTTTTAGCTAAAGACACCTCAATAAGGATTTATGACAAAATAAATGTAAATGGTATTAAAGGGCAAAAAATATAATTGCTAATTTGAAGAGTTTGAAGAAAGGCATCGAGAACAGAGAATTTGACTATTAGACAAACAAAAGGTGAATTTGCTAAGCTTAAATTGGAATTTTTTTAATGAAAAATAAATTTTTATTGTAATGAGTGTTAAGAAACAAACAATTATCTGTGGGGTGGGATATCATTAAACTTAGTGAAATGAAGACAAACGTGTATTCTTTAATTTGTCATTATCTAAAGTCTCCAAAAGTTCATGAGGGGTTTCTCACTGTATGTTTTTTATGGTATGTTAGAGAAAGGAAAACATGCCCGAGCCAATGAAACACTTTTGCATAGAAAAAAAAGTAATTGTGCGCGCGCACACACACACACACACACACACACATATATATATATGTATGTATGCTCAGGTTAGAAGTCAGTAAACATTTGGACATTTCTCTCTATGGAATCAGGCTTTAATTCTCTACTATTTTACTTCTCATCATTTACCAATCTTCAAATCAGGATTTATAAGGCTATCATGTTGATTTGGCAACAGCCCTTTTGCATTAATTTGCACTGGCAGTGTTAAGCAAAGGAGAACCAGAATCTGAAATTTCACTGTCAGTTCAGAAAACTCTCAGACAGGAATATGTGTCCTGCTGCCACATGGGAGTGGGCTTGAATTAAAATCCCA
>VWZT01003604.1:2270-12969 GCA_013397055.1 Pachycephala philippinensis | reverse complement strand
GACAAGTCTCTCATTCCTTTCACACCCTAAAAGTTTCTTTTTCTCTCCATTGACTAAAAGGTGCCCTAGGATGAGGAGCTCAGTTGAAGATATGTTGGCAATGTCTAGTCAGCAAAGGTATTATATATATGAAATAAACGAATTTATAAGCTGAAATTTTAACAGCATACATATAGCACTTATTAATAGAGCAAAGACAAAACACAGCGCTGGGCGCTTAGCGATCTGCCAGAGGCGCACCTCATTCCCTTTTCAAAGAACTTAAGTATCTTTTCAAACTGTTACATATTCATTAAGATCAGACAGTAATTTACACTTCACTCAACCCCCCCACTCCTAATCTCAGACTATTAGACGCCTTTAGGATCCTCTGGATTTCTTCAGTGTCAAGGCGAGGTCTTCTCTCTGTTGTAATTCAATTAGCAGACATCGTCTTTCGGAGGTGGGAATCTTCGGCGAGATAACAAACTTCCTGGGGTGTATGCGGTTTATTTACTCTGTGTTTTTTTTTTCTTTTTTAGGAATCTAAGTCTCTAGCTCTGTGATTCATCAACTTAAAGACATTTATTACCATGTGTTCATTACTATGTTTCTCAATCTATTACAACTATTTCAGGGTTACAATTCACTCTAACCTTTTCTTACTTAACTATATTTTACCTTTACATAGTTTCTACCTAGTACATTATTACATGTGACTGTTGCCCTATTATATACAAAAGCCAACATTTATTCTCCATTCGTTTATCACATATATGACCAGTTGCAGACTACTGCAATGGGATAAAGTCTGTTATTTTACACTGCCACAACCTACCACAGTATCTCTACCACAACTGAGCCCCTGGTGAAAATTAGTTGCTTTGATGTGCATCTTGTCTGCATTGTCTAGATGTGTGGCCAGTCCATAGAAGCACCTCTTGGACTGGTCTGAGACAGTGGATTCCTTCCCAGAGAATTTGACCATAGAACTGTAAACTGCAATTCTCAAAGGAATTGTGGTCCCATCTCTGAATGAACGATGCTGGTAGAAATCAATTTGCATTAGAAGTTCATGCTGTTGTGCTGGTTGTCCTCTGACCTGAGAGCTGATGAAGCCAAAACTTTGTTTGAGAAGCAAGGGTGCCTTTTGCTACTTGGGGTTGTTTGTTGACTCCAAATTGGGGGGCTTTTTGTTTGACTGTTTGTTTTGGTTGTGGTTGTGGCTTTGTTGTTTTTTGGGGTTTTTTTTATTAATATCACTCTGTTAATTTCTTTTCAGTCCTGGTAGACAAAATGTCTATAGAATAAGTGGCCTACACAGCAGAACTTTCCATGAACCATTTGGTCGTACCATCTGAGGTGGAGGTGAATGAAGAGCCAGCAAATTAAGATATGAATGAATCAGTGGAAGCTGACTTGGAGCACTCACAGGTAGAAGAAGAGGAACAACAGTCTATCTGCTATTCAAGGCACAGAAACAGCAACCAAGGGGTACGATCTGGGCAGGAAGAAGAAGGGATGCTAGCTCGATCAGCCAGCACTGAGAGTGATTTCCACAATCACATGGACATGGTGGAAGGGGATGTTATAGCCACAGCAGAGGATGGCTATGATGTAGATATAGTACAGGAGAATGAGGATGAGAGTACATATGCAGTGCAGTACAGGCCTGAGTCTGAGGAGTACACAGAACATGCTGAAGCAGAGCATGCTGAGGCTGCTCATAATCAAACGCTGCCTGACCATGTCCGTTTCTACTCTACTGGACATGAGGAAGCCATGAATGCAGTGTACTCAGGTTATGTATACACTCATGAGCCCCTCCACCAAGGAGAGGATGAACGGTATGCTGAGCCCTATGCTGACTATAGGCAGCAGGAGCATGTGTATGAGGAGATAGGGGATGTGCTGGACCTTGATGTTAGGGATGGGCTTCAGTTCTATGAGTGGGAAAGGGAGGAAACTGACAACTATCACAAGGAAGCTCTTGGTGCCCGCCTTCACCATTATGATGAACGATCTGATGAAGAGTCAGACAGCCCTGAGAAAGAGGCAGAGTTTGCTCCATATCCAAGAATGGACAGCTATGAACAAGAGGAAGATATTGATCAGATTGTGGCAGAGGTGAAACAGAGTATGAGCTCTCAGAGCCTGGGGAAGACTGCTGAAGACATCCTAGAGTCAGAGCAAAGCTTGGAGCATGCTCATGGTCTCTCTGGCAGGGTGCACAAAAGCAATGGTCAACTGTCAGCTGGCTCTAGGGCCACAGCCAACCCAGGAGAGTCAGTACAGCAGAGCAGAAAGGAAAAAAAGGATGCAATATCACTGGCCATCAAAGATATTAAAGAAGCTATTGAAGAAGTGAAGACAAGGACTGTTCGTTCTCCTTATACCCCTGATGAACCAAAAGCACCTATTTGGGTCATGAGGCAAGACATTAGTCCAACCAGGGACTGTGATAATCAGAGGCCACTAGATGGAGATGTAAGTATACAGATCTATAGGATCACATGTTACTATTAAAGGAACAGGGACCGAGTAATATATATTACAGTGAAATGGAGAGGGTTATACTCTTCTGACTCATTTTATTTCTCAGCAAAGTATGTAAATCTATATCTGTTTTAAATTTTTACTTAAAAGATGCATAAGAACTATACATATATGTTGTCAGTGCACCAAAGTTTCCTTTATGGAACACTTCTTACTTCATTAGAGTTGTACTACAGATGAATTTGACACAGAAAGCTCCATTGACTTTTTTTCTGAAACAAGTGCTACTATTTTTCTTTTTTCCTGATGATACCAAAATCAGCCAGATAGAAACTTTCTAACACAGTTTTGAGTATTAGAAAGCAGGCACTCTTTATTGTAGCACTAATCACTCAGGGATCCTTCCTCCATTTGAGTGCGACAAATGCTGGGTGAACAGAGTTTTTAATCATACACACTGATTACATATTCATTAGCTATCCCCACTTCCTTGACTTTGACAGTCATACCCCTTATTGGAAGTCTTTATATGGTTCTTTGGGGTCTGTCTTCAATGTCTGGTGTCCTTTTTAGGAAGCTGTTCCTCCACCCCCCACTTTTGAGGAAGTGCAATATCATTGTTTTGCATAACTTCTACTTTGTCAGCCTTGCAGAGCTGAGCTGGCATCCTGCTTGTGTTTTGCATGACTTGTGTTTGCCTAAGTTACATCCTTTATCTATTTATCTATTTCTTCAAGGCTGTGCTGTTCTGTTCTACTGTCCTTGATAAGAGTAAAATGTTCTGTTCCACTATCCTTATCAAGTGAGCAAAATGCTGTTCTGTTCTACTGTCCTTATCACTAACATCCACTGGATAATTAGAATAACTACCAAATAATTTACCTTACGGTACAGAACCTTGTCTGTTCCTGTTAATTCTGGACTTGTCAGTTTTGCTTTCTGTCAGATAATAATGCTAACAGTTTCTATGAAAAACTTGTTAATATTATTTACTATTTCTATAAAGGTAATACCACAGATGCGTATCTAAAATGATTCAGGCTCCTTATCGCCTTACAGTCTCTAGAGATTTGCTATGAATCCTCNGACCTCCAGAGGTCCCTTCCAACCTCAAGCATTCTGGGATTATGTGACTTGTGATTATTTTATGATTCTCGTGCAGGACACAAAGCTTCTTTTAAGGAGGCCATTAGAAAGGAGATAATCTTGAATTGAAATATTAGAACAGACCAGAATAGTTCCAGTTGGAAGGGACCTACAACAATCAGCTAGTCCAACTCCCTGACCACTTCAGGGCTGACCAAAAGTTAAAGCATGTTATTAAGGGCATTGTCTAAATTCCTCTTAAACGCTGTCAGGCTTAGGGCATCAGCCACCTCTTTAGGAAGCCTGTTCCAGTGTTTGACCATCCTCTTGGTAAAGAAATGCTTCCTAATGTCAATCTGAACCTCCCATGATGCAGCTTTGAACCATTCCCATGGACACTATCACTGGATCCCAGGGAGCAGAGCTCAGCACCTCCCTCTCCACTTCCCCTCCTCAGGAAGCTGCAGAGGGCCATGAGGTCACCCCTCAGCATCCTTTTCTCCAAACTAGACAAACCCAGTCCTCAGCCGCTCTTCACAGGACATGCCTTCCAGCCCTTTCACCAGCTTGGTTGCCCTCCTCTGGGGGCAATTCAAGGACCTTCACACCCTTCTTAAATGGTGGGGCCTAGCACTGCACACAGTGCTCAAGGTGAGGCCACACCAAAGCTAAATACATCAAGACAATCACCTGTCCTGGCCCCAGTTGGTTCTACTGTGTTTGGTGCACCCCAGAACAGGGTAGATGCAGCCCCAATCACTGCAACTGTAAATTGGAATAACGTTGGCTAGCTTCCCGTCAGGGGGCACCTCCCAGAGTCTCAGTGCTTTTGGATGAATCCCATCAGGCCCCATGGACTTATGATCATACAGCTGATGCAACTGGTCCCTTACAATTTCAGTGTCCACAAATGGAAAGTCATTGTCCTTGCAGTTGTGGTCCTCCAACCCAGAGGGCCGGGCAGCCCAAGGTCTATCAGTATTATTAAAGCATTGAACACCTCTTCTTTTCTTCATCCCTATTAGTCAGGTGACCATCTTCAACAAGTATCAGTCTAATGTATTCTTTAGAGCTCCTCTTAACATACTTTAAAAAGCCTTTCTTTTTGTCTGACACAACCCCGGCCAGTTTCAACTCTAGTTGAGCTTTGACATTTTTTGTCTTCTGCCTGTATGTATGAGCCACGGTTCTGTAATCTTTCTGTGAAACCTAATATTGCCTCCAGAGAGCATACAATTTTTTTTCCTCTTGAGCTCTACAAGGAATTCCCTGTTCAGCCAAGCTGGTCTTCTGTCCCTCTTGCTTGACTTACAGTTGAATTGCCTGCTCCTGTGCTTCTAAAAGGTGGTTCTTAAAGACTGACCATCACTCGTGGACTCTTAAGCCCTCAGATTCCCAGGGTACTCTGCTAACTAGCTCCCTGAGTAGCTTAAACTTTGCTCTCTTGAAATCCAGGGTACTAACTTTGCTGACCTTTTTTCTCATTACACCAAAAATTTTAAACTCAACCATTTTGTGATCACTGTGGCCAAGACAGCCTCCTACCATTGCATCCCCCCCAAGTCCTTCTCTATTCATAAATAAGAAGTCTAGGAGGGCATCTTTCCTAGTTGGCTCACTGAGTACTTGTGACATATTACTGTTGTAAAGTAATCTCTCTCCCTCTGCCTGAGTGTTAAAGGCCACTATTCAGGTTTACAGTCTTAGATTTTCTTTTATTAATTCTGTACTTCTTGGCATCAAGCCTAATTTGCATCAGAATAGGTTCATAGCCTGTCATTCCAGTTCTCATTGCTGCTCTGTGAAGGTAATCTTCACTATTAAATTTATGAGGTTTTTAAAAATTCACAATAAAGTAAGTTCATAAGCAACTTTTAACTGTGTTAAAATTTATACCTGATATGAAAAGGACCAATAGACTAAATTTGGTGGGCCAAAGTCATCCCTAATGTGAATCCACTCAGTTATTTCCAGGATGACTGCACTATAAACATCTACATCACTCTTTGTTGCTGTGGAATACTTTTTGGTGACCTGTTTGTTTGGAAGAACATGGAATGATAGAAGTTTATTTTTGTTTGTTTGGGGTTTTTTTTCTTTTTTAAATCAATATCAATTCACTTTTTAAATAAAATTTTTGTATGTGTCGGGGCCTGAAGCATATTCCCTCTCTTCTGGGTATTTACCTGGCTGAGTCCAAGGTTAGCTCCTTCACCAGTAAGAGCTATTGTGAAGAAAGTTAGAAGTCAGGGCCTACACTACTTTCCCCTGGGAGCTGCTTTCCAGCTGAGGCATTACCACTGGGCCATGCCTGCACTACATCATAACTGGGTAGCAGCTATGTCTGTGCCTGGTGGATCTCTGTGATTCTGATTGTGACCTGGACCTGCTGGCTTGGCTTCTTGGCTTGGCCATGGACCTGTCTCATCACTATGGACTTGCTGGATAATCACTGGACTGTCTCTGACCCTGACCACTGCCTCTGGCCCTGATTTTGACCCAGACTTGCTGCTCTGCATCCTGGCTCCTTGTTGGTGAGGTCACTGCTCCTGCTTGCCTTATTCATGTGCTCCATTCCTGCCTCATCTTCGCTTGTGGAGCAGCCGGCCCTTATTGGTCCCTGACACTAGGCTTCCATCAGAATTATCCAAAACACTCTGGTGTCTTCTGCATCGAAGGGAATTCTGATGATGAAAAAATTATTACGTGCAGTTTAAACATGAGACATATCTATACTTTTCCAGCTATGTTCAAACCAAGTAACTAGTATCCTGCAAGTAGGAACAGATTTGGAAGCATAGTGTTTCAACTGTGGAAAAGCATGCTAGTAATTTCCTGACAATTTTTCTCCCCACAGAAACCCATCAGAAACCCATAATAATAACTATGTTCCAATTCTTATGTGCATTCCTAGGGATTTCAGTCATTTTCCCCCATTTCAAACCACAGTAGGCCAATGCTAGCAACAGCATCATTGCAGCCTCATTGTTGCATGCTGAGAGGAGTGCAACGCTTGCAAGGAATCCGGGGGTGGTGGTATCTGAGCAGGTTTCTGGGCCTCCAACACTCTTGGACTGTCTGTGGGGAAGAAACTGGCCAGCAGGCAACAGTTTTGCAGAGGGGTGGGTGAAAGTTGGGTGGTGGCTGTTCCCACAGCCAGTTCAAAATGCATATAACCGACCCCCAGGGAGCAACCCTGTGTCTTTTGGGCGTGGTGTCAGCAACTTGTGTGGCAGGGTGGGTGGGAAGGCCTGCACACTGCCGGTTATCAAGCTGCTGCCTGCTCTGCTAACCTTCTGGCTTAGGCTGCAGCCCTGATGGTTACCTCAGCTAGCTGGTGGCTGTGCAAGCCTACCCAGCAGCTTGAGGTCTCCAGGGGATTAGAAGGGCTTATTAGGCAGTGCTTTGAGGTTGTCAGAAACTTGGTGGTAGAGACCAGGCAAGGGTTGTGCTCTGCAGCAGACAGGAATCTGCTACCTAGCCAGGATAGCCTGGAATAACTAGAGGCAGCCACCTAGACAGAGCTTCCTATTAGGGAAGCTGCTGTCCAGATGAAGGGCTGTAAAGACTGCACCCCTTACCTCCTGGGTGGAGGAGGGTGCAAGCTCCACCTGTGTAAAGTGTGTTCAGGTGGAGTCACTCAGGAAGCAGGTGGAGGAGCTGCAGGAGGAAGTCAGCAGGTTATGGTGCATTAGGGAGGGGGGACCAAGAAGTAGAGTATTATTTGAGACTTTGCAAGAAGAAATACTAGGTCCCCATGACACTGACCTCCAAGGGTTACCAGACAAAGAGCTTTAACAGTGAACAGACAGCATGTTGAAGAAGGCGGCACTGTGGTCTCTGGCGACCTGTGGGAACAGAATGTCACTTCACTCCCGTTCTTAATATCTAGCAATCAGCAACAGAGATGAAGCCTTGACAGTGGACAAAACCAATGAGCCTTCTAATTCCTTGGTAGCCTCTATTAGCTGAATGTGATTCTGGAATTTCTTTTTAGTAAGCATACAAGATAGGCCTTTTCAAGAAATGAGGAAAAGGAGGAGTGGGGTGGATTTTTTTGTCATGTGTTTGTGAAGAAAAAGTAGCAGAAATTAGATTTCATAACATAATATTTGATATAGTACAAGATTTAAGCTGTGATGGGAATGCAGCCAAGAATTTGCTTCTGGGTTATTGCTGCTGACATTTCAAAGTAGAAATATAATCATATTAGTGTTATACCACTAGCTTGCTTAGAGAAGGGATGTAATAAGTGCTTATGAAACTAGAAGGATAAAATTTTACTGTTTTGCTATTAGTGACAAACTGTACTGATCTGACAAAGCAAGGACCAAGATTTCTATGTTGAAGGAGACTATAGAATTTCAGGGCTGCTGGGTTAAAAAAACCCCAACAATGTGCATAGCTGAATACTAAAGCTTCCTCCAAGGGTTCACCCTGTGACACCTGCATTGCCACATCTCCTAAAGATCTGGTTTTGAAATACTTGCTAGGTCAAAGCTTTACACTCTTTTACATGCTGTATTTTTGTATCATATTTGTACTAAAGTACTTACTACTCTTGCATTATAGCTCTTTAATATTGGCAGCATTTCACAGGAGTCTCCTATTAGTATGATAGCATTTCTTATAGCAGTTTACCTAGGTATTTGCTGGTGGATCACACAGAGATGGAAAATTCATGATACTGGTTTTCTCTGCTGTTTGCTTTATTTTTCTAATATGTCTTTTGCAAGTATACAATATCTCATAGAGGTTTTATAGTTAGAACAGAGAAGAACATTCTTTATGATAGTGAATGAGTGGGGGAAATAGTCTGAAAGTTGGTTTCTCCATTAAGAGTTAGTTAAGGTTTTGATAGTTGGGGTTCTGCAGTGGTGGTCTCTGTGGGAAGAGGTATGGGAATGCCCTGTGCCAGACACAGCTGGTTCCAGCCAGCTTATTGATGGACACACAGCAGGCTGAAGCTGAGCCAGTCAGTGAAGTTGGTGGTGCCTCTGTGAAAACATTTAAGAAATGACAAAAATGCCAGATGATGAGCAGAGGAGTGAGAGGAAGAAAAAGAAGACATGAGAAACAGTAGCATTAACACCAAGGTCAGAGAAGATGGAGCAGGCTCTCCAGGCACCAGAGCAGATATTCCCCTGCAGATTGTGGAAGAGACCATGCAAGAGCAGATATCCACACTGGGGCCTGTGGAGGACCCCACACTGGAGCAGGTGGATATTTCCTGAAGGGATTGAGGCCTGTGGAAAATCCATGCTAGAGCAGATTTCTCCTGACAGGAACTGCAGCTGTGGAGAGGACCTATGCTGGAGCAGGGGAAAAGTGTGAGGAGGAAGGAGTGGCAGACAGGAACAGTTATGGACTGACCTATATCCCCCATTTCCTATCCCCTCTGTGTTGATTGGGGTGTGGGGAAATAGAGGAGTAAAGCTGAACCTGGGAAAAAGGGGTTGTTTAAATTTGTCTTTGTTTCTCACTGTCCAAATCTATTTTAATTGGCAAAAATTAAAGGAATTTTCCTTAAGTCAAGTACCCCACACTGGAGCAGGTGGATATTTCCTGAAGGGATTGAGGCCTGTGGAAAATCCATGCTAGAGCAGATTTCTCCTGACAGGAACTGCAGCTGTGGAGAGGACCTATGCTGGAGCAGGGGAAAAGTGTGAGGAGGAAGGAGTGGCAGACAGGAACAGTTATGGACTGACCTATATCCCCCATTTCCTATCCCCTCTGTGTTGATTGGGGTGTGGGGAAATAGAGGAGTAAAGCTGAACCTGGGAAAAAGGGGTTGTTTAAATTTGTCTTTGTTTCTCACTGTCCAAATCTATTTTAATTGGCAAAAATTAAAGGAATTTTCCTTAAGTCAAGTCTGTTTTGCCTATGACAGTAATTGGTAAGTGGTATTCCTGTCTTTATCCATGAGCTTTTCCATCTTCTCCCCCGTTGAGGAGGGGGAGTGAGAGAGCATCTGGGTGAATGTGTCGCAGCTGGGGAGGTCAAAACACCACAATTTTCTACCACTGAGGTCAGCTATTAATTTTTCAATGTGCTTAATTGAATAGATTATTGACAAAGAAAAAAGGTTTTCTGTGACAATTTAGCTGTTCAGATAAGTCTCAACATCCCAATAGACTGTATGTGATCGTTGCAATGAGAAGAAAGGGCTATAACACTTCAGAAAGTGTTTGTCATATTTTGGTGTTTTCCTCATTTCTTATTCCCACTGCCAAACCAGGGATACTTCTACACTGGTCACTCAAATTATGTAATTTTATTTTCTTACCGTGTCTAGTTTCTATCTCCTGATTGCTCTTCACCCTGGGGTGCTGAACCAAGTAGGCAACATCATCAGGATGTCTGCAGTACAGCAGAGACCTCCACTAATAAAGAGGTAGTGCAATCTTTTTAAGACACCATCTTGTCTGTATTGCTTATGCCTTTCTATTTTCTTTATGTCTTTGTACATGTGTAATCTCCTCTCGTACCAAAACAACAAGAAGAAAAAACTGGTTTGACATTTTTCCTTTGTGCTTGCCTCCCTGTCTGATTGAATGCATAACATGCTGTATCTAAGACCATTTGTGGTTGCATTCCTTACTGTGTTTGGCCACAACACATTTAACAGGCTAGAGAGTACTGATTTATTGAGGAACAGCTGCCAGTGTCACCTCTGTATTCAGGGCAAGAGGAGCTAGCCCTCTTCCTTGTCACTGCAGAATACCTTGCCATAAAGAAAATAACCTTTCTCAGCCAGATGAATAGGCCCTTCCAATGTAGTAATTTAATGCTGCCTACTATCTTATTTATGAACAAACTGACCCAGAGGAATAAGTAAGTGATTTCTCAATAGTCTGCCAATGATTCACAGGCAGAACTGTAACTAGAATCTAGTAATCCTGATGCTGGGCTCCTTGAAGGAAAGCTATATACTAATTTATTTATTTTTTTTTTTGTCAAGGCCTGTAGCTAGCAAGTTTCTACTCTGCAGTAGTTCTGATTTACTAAAGAACGGATATCGATCTAATATCGATACCCGATTAGAACGGACAAAGACTCTCTAACTCATTTGGGTTAGAAAGGGTATGTTTATTCCAGCGCCGGGAAGCTGTGTGGATAGCTCCAAAAGCACAGCTCC
>VWZT01003603.1:72132-89488 GCA_013397055.1 Pachycephala philippinensis | reverse complement strand
GGTCTCGGCTATAGTTGCAGCAGTAATAGTTGTTTCACAGCTGCTCATGGGCTCCGAGGGGTCTTGCAGCACCCCGGGGGGTGCCGTGCCTCATCCCCGAAGAGAGAGGGGAGAGGGCAGGGGGCTCGGCCTGGCCCGGCGGGGCCCAGCGGAGCCCGGCGGGCCCGGGGCCGCCACCCCTCCGGCCTAGGGACCGGAACCAGAAAAGGCTGACTTCCCCGCACCAGCGCCCCTTTATATGCAAAATCGTGAGAAGCGATTGATCTAAAACCCTGTCCATCAACTCTGTCTCTTCAAACTACCACAACAATAAAGATCAGTAAAAGAATAATTGAAAATATATATAGTCTATAAGTGGATATAGGATATATAGTGGCTTAAGTAGTTTAAAATGCAACAGCTATTATAAAAAGAATATTTTAAAAAGCAGCAACTAATATGGAATATTGAAGAGACCTGCCTTACTTTTGCTTGTCTAAATTTAACTACCTGTTGTTGCTCACTCCTACTATGGGCTTAATGTTGCATATCAGTAGATGATAGAGATTTAAAATGGCTTAACTGAAAAATCTTGTGAGGGGTTTCAAATGTTTCAGTAGATTTAACTCATTGAAAATATGTGGTTTGTTCAAATGCTGTGTACATTTTCATGGGCAGAATAAAACTCCTCTCAGGTCTCCAGTTCTTGATACACTATGCAAGAAGTAGTAGCAAGATTTTAGTTTTCAGAACAGATATATGCTTAAAAGTGACCTCCACAGGGATATCCAAGGTATTTTGCAATCTACTTTATCCATCTGGTATTTTGTAATCTCCCTCAGTCAAAAACTCATAAATTTTGTGAATATGCATATTGTTTCTGCAAAATACTTCCCAGAGAAACTGCAAAGTAGTAGTACTATGTATCACTTGATTTTACTGTCTTTTGTTTTGTTATTGTTTTTTTTTTTTTTTCCATAACTACAAAGTGTCATGTGTCCAAAGAATGCCTGTTGGTATATCTGAAGATACGTATTTCATGCTGTTGAAAAACTAAGGGTGAGATCTTCCTCAGGTGTTCTCTGTGTGACTACGCCTGATGGTCAATGGTAGGAAGTTGTTACCTTTGGAGATTGACTTATATCATCCTAAAATGTTACTTTGTGCACTGAATAAAGAAGGATCCCTGTTGCCATTTAGATGGCTGGAGATACATCAGATAAACATATATTTTATAAAGCTGTCTATATCCTCTGAACCAGCAGGTTTAAAAATGTACTTCAGGAAGGAGTTTCCTCCTTAGCACACTTTTTGTTTAAGTAAAATATATGGAAAACAAATATATATCATCTCTGAAAAGACGCTGAAAACTGCAAATGTATCTGCTTAATGAGATAGAATGATGTTAAAGGATCAAAGTCAAGTTTAATTATTTACATCTTTGTGGTTTGACAGACTGTCCATTGTAATTAAAGTAAGATAAACCCACAGCACTACAGTACCATTCCTACAAAGAATTATAGCATTCTTCCAGATGTCATGAGCAAATCCTAGTCAGTCTAACATCAATTGATATGGTAAGGATCAATATTTGCATCCTGCCTTTCCAGTGGTGTGAAATTACACTACACTGTTGCATTGCAATGATATTCCTGAGTGTCTGAAGAAAGATATGTATGTGTTCTCAAAGTGTAATTAATTTTTGAGAGAATATAAACAAAATGAAGAATTCATTTTAATGTGTTATCATCTACTAAACTAATATATGGAAAACACGGATTCATCTTCTGGGCTGCCAGCCTCTCTGAAAATTCTTTGTAAAATACCTGGATCAACATGTACTGTTTACTTTATGAGGACAGGGAATGCCTACTGGCATAATTATTTTGGTTTTTTCTTTTTCTTTTTATATGAAGGAGACTGAAGATAAAAAAAAGTTGAATTTTATTTAAGCCATACAGATCTCTGAGTACAGGTACACACTGAGAGGTTTCGAGCAGGCTGATACAGAGCAGAATTCCTTTCTTCCAATTTTTTAGTGCAAGCTTGTCAGACAGGACTTGTCAGTACTTTTTCTGGATGATTAATCTAAACGTTATAAAAGTTGTTTGGTTTATGTGACTTTACGTCTGTGCTGTCTTCATTTTCTGTGAATTACATTTTGAACTTTGAAAGCACCTTCAGGTTTTCAGAGACAACAGCCATTTTTTCTTGAGTAAAGCTTGGAGGGAAAACATACCAGTTTCTCACATTGCAATGTCTTTTTTGTTTAGCTCATTTTGCAGCTTTCATTGTGCAGGAGAACTCAACACAGATTCAGGTTGTACCTTGGAGTTAACACAGACATGCTGACACAGATCCTAAACAGGTATAAGGCAGCAGAGATGCTGCAGAAGTGAGTGGAACAGTTTCTCATGTCAGAGAGGGGTCTAGCCAAAGGTTTCTCTGTGGTTTCCTTTAGAAATGAAACCAAATATTAATGTACTAAACAAATCCAAACACAAAAATAATCCCAGAATTTTTTATTCTGCTAGTCAGAATGGATTCAGCAGGAGGGGTTAAGAAAACTGTAGACCCTTGAACATGGCCTTGTGTCCTGCACACTCCACATCTCCACATGTGCTTATGAATTGCCAACAGCAATTTTGTGGCTATGTGCAGTCCTGGTAGTAATAGGAAAATTAAAAAGAGAATGGCAGGAATGGCTGTTTTTCTGAAGGTTTTGCAATGAGACAATTGTCGGTATTTTAAAATCAAGCTGGCAAAACTAGAATGTTGTCAATAAAGTCAAAATATGGGGCTGGTAAGAAAAAATGTGTGACTCAAAAGTTAACAATATTGAATCCAATAATAACTCAATAGCACCTCTGCCAGAGTAGCAACAAAAAATGTTTTTTTTACGGAACAGAGCTATGCTGTCTGTTGCACTCAGTGAAAGTAAAGACAGCATTTCTTAAGATATATTCACAATATTGAAAGTACATCATTGTCAAGTTCTGTGGAATTCATGTGGAATTAACATATTACAGATTTATTTTCCTAGTAAAATGCAGTCATAAAACTAAGTACATGTCAGTCTACCATTGATGAAAAAGTAAGTAAATACCTGTGGAGAATTTTTTGTAGGTGGCAGGCATTTTTAATAACTTAAAATAAGGTATTTCACAGTTATCTCTTTTTACCATTTTCACCTTAAACTGAAAATTTCTAATCAAATAGTTTCAGAATTTCTTTTAATGCCTGCAGAGACCTTTGAATTACATCCTGAATGAGTCTTTTTCAGACAGGAGGGATTGCACAGTGTACATAGTAGTTACAATTTTCAGCTGATGCTTATTGTGCTGAGTATTTTTCTGTCAGTTGATAAGTTTTTCTCTTGTTGGGTTAAGTTAGGGATATGACTGTGCTAAGTCAGCTTAGTTTCTTGTCAGAACATTTACCAAGACATAAAATAAATGAGATATGGTTTCTGCATACATATTTGGTCAATATTACCTAGATGGGAATAAATTATTGGGATCTGAGTGTACCATTAAGTAGAAAATGTGAATGTTTGGCCATCAGATCATTTATTCTTTCTTTCTTAGTGTAAACCTTTCAACTCAGCATTCCCAGCAATTTGATGTTAGGATGTAGTCTTAGTAGGCCGCAAAGTAAAATGTGCTGCTGCTGATGTATCTGTAGACTGCCTTTTGTTTTATAGGGTTCTTTCCATCACTTATACTTCCAGATCTAGGCATTGTGCAATGGAGCAGAAAATCCTCTGCCTGCCTCTAGCTCACACCCAGAGCCAACATGGTAAAAATATTGGAAATAAATATGCCTGGAATAATTTCTCAGATGTCTCAAATGAAACCACTTTTTACAAAATTATAAATTGGAAATTATTTAAGAGTAAGCAAAGAACACAAGCAAGGAAGTATAATTGTATTAGCAATATTAGAATATATTGATGTTGTATTCTAATGTGTAAAGACTGTACCTCTGAAAAACATTCCTAAACCCAACTACAATAAATAAGTGTTTTGTGCCTTTGTGTTCTTTGTGATACATTTTAAGAATCCAGGGGTAACATAATTAAGTGCCACTTGCCAATATTTTCCATCACTGTGTAAAGTTAACTGCACATATAAAACATATTGTCTCCTGCTGCTGACTTTTTATTGTCCTGTGTCTGTATTAAAGGCTGGACTGGTGTGCTTAAGGATATAATTCTGTGCAGGAAACCACAATAAGGTCTGGGAGTAATTGCAACGCAAGATCAAGATTAAAAGATAGATTTTTTTTGAAAAATCATTTGACATTTTTATCTAAAAGGTTTCTCTAAATACAGTAATTCTGATGATCAGTTCATGGATAACAGTGGATGTGAGTGAGAGCAACTGACATTTAATGTTGCCACATAGCTAAACAGTTATATAAGGCTTGATCAAGCCATGACATTACCTTGTCATCTGGCTCAACGTTCAGTTTGAAAACCATTTTGTTATAATGTTTTACAATTCTTCTAGCCATGAACAGTTTGGCTTTAAGAGTAGGAGTTTGGCTCAGTTTTCTACTGATGGAAAAGCTGTTCTTGGGAACAATTGCCAGCCCCGGAGATCTATACGAGACATGGTTGAACATAGTCTGCCTTCCATTATAGTTTGTTCCAAAGAAGATTTTCTTTCTGGTGTATGAGGTCAGGAAAAAAAAAAAGTTAAATAAGAGAGGCCACTTCCTCTTTTTTTTATTCAGCAGGCCCCTTGTCCTTGATACAAACTGAAAGGTTACCCTAGACCCTTGACTCTTGACATTTTGCACAAAATTCCCTTTGAAATACTTTTTCATTTTAATTTGAGAGGGAGAAGAATTGATTTATGGTTCAAATGTTTCACAGACAATTCAAACTGAGTCCACAGCAACAGAACAAGCAACATTGTAATCCATACAGCATGTGCCATCTGTAGAGGATGTAATTGCAATAGTGTTATAAGCTGTTCTCTGTCGGCCAAACATGTGGAACATTCTCTAGATGTTATATTCGGCGGAAAATGTTTAATGCCGTGGTATTTTGATTTGGGATGAACATCCAGGAACAATGTTCTGATCCTAAGCATTGAACAACAGCATCAAACAGAGCATTTAAAGACGGGCTTGTAAAACACAAGAACTTATAAACCCCATGCAGACCTCCTTGGGGTCAGAATGGAGGAGCTGCACTTCAGAGCTTCAGTATGAGATTCATTAAATATGCTTAACTGCCCTTAGACAGACTAATCTTGTCTTGATCTGAGGGCTTAATTCATACCAGTGAGTCCAGTTTGCCCAAAGAAATAACAAAAAAGCAACTACTTTCTTTCTGTAGAGTGCAAAGAGTAGAAAATGTCAATTATTGCTTTTTGATTTTAAAATTGATTGCTTAAAATAATGCCTAAACTTAGAGAAGTCATAACTTCTAATGACAACACCTTATTGTTATTTGTTGCCTCAAATATGTCTGCTGTCTTCCACAACACAGTGACTGGCAGAGTTGTTTTCCTTATCTATCACTTAGAAATGTGTTCTCAGAACTCTGGTAAGCATGACTTTTCAGGGATTCATCCACCCTTGTGGGAGAAACTTCCACTCTCTGTCACATCACAATTGCCATATGTATTCTGTTGATTTGTTTTTGCTGATGTAAGATTAGCTGTCCAAATCCTCAGCTCCTGTGAGTACATCACGCAGAGGAAAAGCATCCTTAGGAGGCAGCTTGAAGCTTAGATGGCGGATCACTGTAAGACGTACAGCACATAGAGAGTCGGGAATCCTGAGCAAAAAGAGAAAAGTGCCTATGGGATTTAAGCAATAACCAAATAAAGGTTGTCAGATTAAAAGTGTAGAACTGCATGGTGTGTGACCTTAAAGAAAAGAAAGATGATTAATACATTTCTTATAAAACCTACCTTCTAACTGCATGGTGTTTCTGAAAAGCAGGTAAATAAGATTACAAATTTTGATGCAGTCACCATATCTGCCACATACACAGTTTTGAACCTTTTCATAGGCATTTTTATTTATATTTGTCTCTACCTGTTTTGCCAAAGTCCTATACAGCCACTCTAGCAGCTGAGATTTGAGGTCAGAATTCCAGTCCAGTGCCCTACTCATAAGATTATCTTTACGCTTACACACTAGAGACATCTTTTGAAAAGTTTGGTCTGTGTTTAAGATTGCAAACAGATTTCCTGTCTTCTACAGTAAACATTGCAAAGAGGGATAGCTTTTGGTTTGAGGTGACATGAGCATCTAGCACTCAACAGTTGCCCTTCGGAAGAGTGTAAGGCTGCAGTACTGTGTTTAATATGGGCTTTCCCCATTCTCCTTAGCTTCAGTTTCGTTCTGTTAAAGCCAAATAAAATAGCACTTTTATATTTTTAACCTACTTTCATCATTTGAGGTTCCTTAATATTTCAGTGCTCATACCACTCGAAGACAATGCTGAAATGCAGTTGAAAAAGCTTTTTTGAGGCTCTAAGTTCAGAATTAAATAATTGAAAACACAACAAGTAATTTTGTAATTAAAGAAACAGATTTAAATCACATCAGGGCACATCAGACACTAAGATATCTTGACATCTTAGTTTCAGCACCAAGCAGGTTTCAGTAAGACACTGTTTATATTCAGCAGCCTGCTCTCAGCATGCGCCATAACATCAGAGCCTCTGCAGATTTCTAGTCTAAAGATAAGCTAATCTTCATACTGCTCATTTATCACCTAAACACAACCCAATGTGTTTTAAAGATCTTTCTCACTTCCATTCCCTTCCGACCTGTGTCATGAGTATTTTAACCTTTTGTTTCACTGGAACAGTGGCTTAGAGAACATCCCAGACTGCATGCAGCAGAAGTGTTAGCAGGTGTATTTACAATGTTTTCTAAAACATGTCTTGCATAACTGAAGGGTGTCTTCTTTTTAGCTATAAATTTTGCAAAGTGTTACAGACCTTGCAGCAGAAGACTTGCTTCTTTTTTTCAATAGGTTAATGGAATTGTGAAAGAAGAAAATGAAGAATTTTTTTTTGATAGTGACGGTCTGATTCTTCACATGTGGAGTTAACACTGCAGAGTGTAGGTGTAGAAGTGCATGGTATGTGATCTTAAAGAAAAGAAAGCCAAGTAAAACATCACTTATAAAACCTACCTACCAAATACATAGTGACAGTTAAATAAGTGACAGGTAATTAAAGCAATTTCTTGGTACTTAGTCTTGCAAGTACAGTTAAAAACCTGAATGAAGAATATTAGTTCCCTCAAAATTAAGGGGAAGAACTGAAGTGGTATTCTGCACATCAATGTGATGAGGATGTAGTAAAGGACAGTCTCAAGCTCTGTTCCTTGGACTCAGGACGCTCTCTACGTTAAAAAACATATTGACGTAGGCATTACAATCACTTGATATGTCTTAAGTTGGACATATCATCACAAGGAGAACAACAGAATGAAATTCAAACTTCTTGTCTACTTTCACATCCCTTTTTCAAAGCGTATTGGTTCTAGAGTTGTTCAGAGTAAGCCACTGTCATATCATTTAACAACTGCGAGTTTTTAACGATGAGTATTGTTTGAACACTCTTATTTCCCACTTTTGAAATCTGGCTTTTTGTTTACTAAGTTCAATGAAAGTTAATTTTCCTTTTGAAAAATAATTAGCAGAAAACTTCTGGGTGGCACACAATTATGAAAATTCTTTTCATTTTTCTCCTCTGTTGAGTTCAAGTATCCTAAACTGTGACACTAATTTTCCTTAAAATATTCCAGACTCATACCATCATTTAGCTTGGAAAATACCTTTTAGATCACCTAGCCTAACCATAAACCCACCACTGCCATGTCTACCACTAAACCGTGTCCCTAAGCGCCACAGCAACACATCTTCCAACCTTGAGAAAGGGTGGTGACTCAACCAGTTCCCTACACATCGTGTTCCAATCTCAAGATTGGAAACCCTCTCAGTGAAGAAATTGTCCCTGGTATCCAATTGAATAGGGAGCGTTTCAGGGACGTACTCCATAAGTCCTGTCCTAAGGCAGAGAAACAAAAACCTTAAAGGTTTTCTAAAGCTGAACTCAATTAACTATCTGCTCATAATGATATACAATATTCCTGGGGGTTTTTATTATATAATATCAGGAGTAATGTTCAGAAAATGGCCTGTTTCAACAGACAGGCTAACTACTTATTTAGGGACATTTAAAACAATATCTGAGATTTGTAAAATAGCTCTAGATTATTATAGATGCAGTTAGCTGTCTGTTAGCTTGGCTTGGCTTGGCAAGTGTTAGAGTAACATAAACATGTTACATGTGTTAAACGTTAGAGTAAACTAACTAAATTAAACACTTGTCTATATGAGGTTTATATGAAAATTGAGCCAATTTAGCTTGACTTACTTTCTGGATCTCAAGAAGCAAATGTGTTAACTAAATTGTTAGAGCAGCAATAGGATAGGACATAGTCTGTAGTGGGTAATGTTGGAGGGCAGAGAGAGGAAATTCTTAGTTCATACATATTTTGGCTCTGAGTCTGGGTTAATATTTATCAGTTTAGATGCTTTCCATGCAGTCCTCTGTTCCATGAGCAATCGAGTCAAGGACTTATGGTTGTCAAAGAAACTGATATAAAATGAGGTCACTGATGGTTGAAAGTTGTCTTACTTATTTTTCACTGACCATATTAATAAGAAATGTGCAAGGACTGGCTTGGAAAATGGAGGAAAGAAGTTGGAGCCACATGTGCAACTAAATGTCATTTATAAAAGAGCCAAGTGATGTTTCAGAAAGCTATTAAAAGCATGTCTCTCATTAGACTTAAGATGTGTTTATTTCATGCTACCTTATACTGGTGAGCACTTTTAGAGGAGGGGACACTTTTGCTGAAAGACACAGAAATTGGAAATAGCTTGTCATAAATAATACAGATGATAAGCAGTTTAGAAAACATGACTTCCAAGGCAGGTATGAAAGAATTTCATTTGTTTAGTCTGGTAAAGAGAAAAATGAACAAGGGCTATGATAACAGGCTTCAAATGCATAAAAGGTTATTGCAAAGAGGACGGTGATCAACTGTTTTCATCTCTGTAATAGACAGAATGTGAATTAGTTAGATTAATTGGTAGCAGAGACCATTTATATTAGATACTAAGAAAAACTTTCACATCAAAAGGCCAGTTCAACACACAAGCAAGCTGCTTGAAAAAGCAGCAGAATTTCCATAGGTAGATATGTTAAACTGTTGGATGAACTTCTGTCAGAGATGGTCTAGGTATGGATTATACCTTGGACAAAAGGTCTGGGATAGAAAATTATCAGATTTATATCTCCAGCTCACTGATAAAATAATATTAGTAGTAATAAGTACTAGGAAAATAGAAAATTAACTGTAAATTTCCAGAGAGATTCAGTAATTAACTGCTTGGTTGTTTTACTGGATACTGCCAAATTTTGTGTGTGACTCATTAGTAAGTGATTCATAAGCAACAAAACCACCAAGACTTTTCTTACTTGCTATGTTCCTGCAGCAAACTATTGTCTTAATGTTTAGATGAATCATTTTTAGCCATTTGCAGATTCAATAGAAATAAGGATGTGAACTTATATTAAGCAAATTATATATATTGATGCTAGGTTTGTTTTTCTTAATCCTTTGGATTCTTTGGGAACTATCTACACAGACTATATTCAAAATTATTGAATTAAATCATGTCACTGATACAAAGCAAATTACAAAATTGCAATTATCATCTGAAAGGCATGTGGGACAGCTCCATGGTGTATATAAACCAGCCAATATTATATAATTTCTGCAACAAGATTTGTGAACCAGAGAATGAAAGTATTGTAATAGCTAATAGGCCTCAAAGGAAATTTAGACCGTATGAAGTAAATTAGATTTTCTTTAATAAGATAACAAGTTGGACAGATAAAAATAATGTGCAGATATACTACATTTTATAAACTTTCCATTAGTCATCATATCTTATTGCAGTTAAAAAACCCCAAAATTATGAAGTAGCAGTAAAACACATGTTAAATAATATACCCTTTGGCAAAAGGTAGTAATCAGAAAAAAACAACAGAACAGACAGGAGTTCCATATTAGGCCTGATGCTATTCAGGATTTTAATCATTGCCCTGCATACAAACACCAATTTCTTACATATCTGTACAAACTAACTTCATGAAAAACATTCTGTGGCAAAAGGTGAATGAATGTCATGCTCCAGCTTATAAATAGGGAAAAAAACCTAGAAATTTTTGATTTGCATCTTCATGGTAGAATACTGTAGACACTATAGATGCTTTCACCAAAAAAAAAAAAAAGATAATTAAACTCTATCAGAGGAGGAGCAGTGTGCCTTATGCTGAGTAACTGGAAGAATTTTTACTATTCAGAAACATAGGGAGTGACTTGATTTTGGTCCTTCAAAGAGAGTAAAACACTCTCTCTGACTCTTAGCTACAATTAAAAAAAAAAGGAAAGCTGAAACTAAGATTTGCATTAAACCAGAAAAACACAACTTCAAATAACACATGTAACTGGGACAAAACTGGACTCGTTCTCTCTTCAAATACTCCTGTCAAGATAAGATCATTTTCAAGTGAATATACTTTAGTTGAGCACAAGTTAGGCCATAGTCACTTACAAACTCGTTGAGAAAATACAGCCATGATAGAGAAATTTGTGAAGATGAAGTGATATTCTATTCTAGATTCATGCTTTTTGGATATGTGAATAAAAAGAAGAAGATAATTGCCTTGTTTGCAAGTGCAATTACTGAAAAGTTCTAGAACTGAATACGTATAAAAAACTATTGTTCAAATACTCATGATCAAAGGCACAACAGATGTGGGAGTGAGGAAGCAGTGGTTCATTCAGCAGCGCGAAGTGTTTCCAGGGAATGATTGTACCGATGGAGTTCTCAGGATCACTGCAGACAGTGAGTCAAAGTACAGATAATTGCACAAAACCAGGTCTGCCAGACCACTGTGCAGCCAGCTTCTTGCTTTTTCTACTTCAACTGTTCTCTTTTGTCTTGACTTCATTATTTGTTTCTGATTTTTACGCTTCTCTTGCTCTTATAGGTCTTTCTAGGACGCAATATTTAGAGCAGAGTGAGGGCCTTACCCAAACATGTCATACAAAACATTGACTACATCAGATCTATTTTCCCTGTTTGCACCTTGTTAACTACTTCCACTCTTGGTTAAAGTTGCCATTCTTCCAAAAAGTGAAGTCTGATGTTGTGTGGCAACAGCTGCCAAAGTGAAGAACCTCTTCTCTCGGAAAGTGCCTGAATTTTCTAAGTGTGTTCAATATTAGAGATCTGGTTTACGATGCATGCTAAACCATCTGAATGTTCCCTGTAGAAGCACCTGCGTTGGCACAGGCTCTGTCCCATACCCAGGTAAGCACAGATTGCTGCACAGACCCACAGCCAATGCTGTAACTTCGAACAGTTCTGGCTTATGCATTTGCAGGGAAGACTAAGAGTGAGAGTGTGTCTTGTTCAGTTCTACCTAGGTGGCAGGAAATCTGTTGTGGATTTCATGCTCAATAAAAAAAAGACAGGAAATGGCACAAGGTTTCTATGTATTGCAATAGTACTGCCAGCAGTCCTCTGTTTAATTAGGGCCATCCTTGTTACATGGTGCTTGTTTAAAATGTAATCTGGCTCAAGTTAAGAAAATTCTCCATATTTACATAAAACACAATAATGTTACCAGGAAAATGTTTACAACGTGGACAGTCTGTGAGGGCTTGAAACAAACAAAAATCACATTTAATTTAATATTTAGAAGCCAACAGCAGCTTGCTTCTAGGATTGATTTTGAAGAAAATTTCTACTTCTCCCTAGGGCTCAGACACTGCCCAAAACTTAAAAACTGAAACTTTGCTGTGAGGTTCTGCAAACTTAATTTAATTCATTCGTCCAAATACTCCTTATTACCAGTCTGTGTTCCTCGTCTAGTCACAGTTAAATTTTTCTGTTTTCTGCTTTCATGAGATAGTGCCTGTCCTGGCCTAGCTGTTTTTTGCCCTGATCTCCTGTTCATAAAACTCCATATATAATCTTACTGTGCTCAGGGCATACCTTCTAAGTAAAGATTAAGGCTCTAATTTTGCTCTGCAGTATTGTTACAATTCCTATTATTCTCATGCGTTATAGCTCTGAGCTAACAATTTTCTTAAATAGGAAGTAACTTGAGGTAAAATATTTTCAGTGAAAGTTTCATGTGTCTCTAGATGTATCCACTCTCCCCTTTCTGCAGCTCTTTTGTTGACATAGGTGATCCTGCCACTTCTCAACAATGCTGAGCATTTATGTTGGTCATTACAGTGCATTGGCAATGTTCATGATACGCTTCTCTGGAATACATGCAGTATTTTCTTCCAAAGCACAATAGACAATTACTATGTTTTTCTCCCTAACTTTGTTTACTAAATTAAAGTAATAAAGTCTTGTTTAGATACTATATTCCAAATGGGCAAATATAAATTTATTTCTAATTGCTTCCTTAACCTTTTGAGTAAGAAAGATGTGCTGTATTCTGAAATACCATCATGGTGACATACTTCAAGGACTGTGCCCTACTGCTATTTGGCTCAGATGCCAGCTGCACTGAGTCCCCTTATTATGACACAGCTGCATAAATTTTTCTTCTGTCGCATGGCTTGGAACTCAATAAATGTCTTTCTATCTTTGCCCACCCATAAAGAGAAGGATTTTCCCTGGTAGGTCTTACTTGACTTACATTGTCTTGAGATATTAGCTGTGATTGTTGCTTCTGCCTTCAGTATATCTACAGGGGTTTTGTTCATGTTCCTTCCTTTGGACTGAAGAAAACAAAATCCTCCAAATGAAAACCTGTGAAATTTTTACTTTATTTTCTAATAAATTACTCCTTGAATTCCATCTTTTCAGTAAAGAACATGAGCTTAACCTCCTTAAGATGTATCTTAGAAGTATGCATAATAATATTTTAATGATGACACTCTCATTTATTTATTGTTCTCTGTCATACCCCATCATATCAAACAAGAGATAAGTGTACTTTTGCGATGAACAGCAAATTGATAGCTTCCAAATGTACAGTGAAATGAGAACACCTGCCTTAATGATTTTGAGGTACAGGACTTTGACAGATGGAGTTGTAAGGGCTGTGGACTTTAGAGATGGGCATTGTCTTTGAAGGTTGCTGATTAAGGAAACTTCCTACCTAGGTTGTAGAAGCAACAGCAGTGAATAACATCAGTGCTCCTCCAGAGCTAAAGAAACGAAAACAATAGAATGAGTTTGTCAGGAAAGTACTAATGGTACAAGCCTCTGTGTTTGTGTGTGTTATTTATAACTGTTGGATATAAATATTATTACTTGTTATGTATATAAACATAGATTTAATTTAAGGATATGGCATTTAGAATGTGCAGCATAATATATATTTCATGATATATCCATATCTGCTAGTGCTACAATTAACTGGAAGAATAATTTTATCGTCTTCTCCCTGTATTTTAGTTATGCACAATCCTTGCCATGCTTGCAGAGTCCAAGCAGTAATCATGAACACAGTGTATTTTCCCTCTCTCCTAAAACAGTCCTTTTCACTCCGTATATAAGATGGTGATACAGAGTGTCAGAAGAAGAAACTGTAAGTGGCTGAGCTGTCCCCAGCAAAAATAGAGGGGTCTATATAATGCAGGGTCAGTCTGTTATTTGATCAACAACCACATTTTGTTTAAAATTAACAGAAGAAAACAAACATGAAATGATCACTACCAATTATTAAGCTGCCATCAAATCAAAACTTACACTAAATAAGAAAAATTTGTGGAAGAAAATCTTCATTGGGAGTGTGGTGAGGCACTGGAACAGGTTACCCAGGGAAGGTGGGGATGACCCATCTCTGGAAGTGTTGAAGACCAAGTCGGAGAGGGCATTAAGCAATCTGGTCTAGTTGGAGGTGTCTCTTCTCATTTCTCATGACAGGGAGGATGGGAATTAGCTGATCTTTAAGTTTCCTTCCAACCCTAACCATTTTATTGTTCTGTGATTCTATCTACATGTTAATTTATAGTACTGCTAGTTAAAGCAGAAATAAGTCAATTTTCTTGAACAGTATCCATAAGTCAACTCCTATTAGGACATGCGTTTTGAGGAGCAGTGGGTTTTAATGAAGAGTTTTATTCATTGTGGCATTATTCATGCAAGAACCACTGAAAAATATAGCAATTATCTATGAAAATTATCTTTTTCTTTTGGTGCAAGTTACTGAGTGTTGAAAGGAGGTGGGTACTGACCTTTTCGTGTTATAACTGCTCATTTCAGTATTGTCTCCTGCAATGGAAGCTTGAGTCAGACCCAGATTGCATCTCTCTACAAAGGTTAGTAAGATAGGACCAAACACCAGCTTGCTGACATTCCCCAGAAGTGTGAGCCCTGTTGAAAAAACTTGTTCTTCAGCTGCTTTTAGTCACTCTGATTTCTTTTATTTAGAAAGATTTTAACTGCTAATGTTTCTTTCCTGTTGCAACACATTCATGTGAAGTAATTGGGCAACTGTATGGCTCTGGATAATTTTAAGAGGATCTCTACATATCACTGGCTTGAGTTTGAAATTGTTGGTAGGAACTGGAAGTTATGCCTGCAGCTAATTGTCTTATGTTTTATATAGATTCAGTAAATGGTTAATTGGATCATACAAAATATCGCTATACAGAACTTTGGAAAAGATCTACTCCATGCTCCTCTCTGTGGCAGAATCAGCAAGGTAAACCATTCCTGACAGCTCTTACATGCCTAAAACTCAGTAAGTTGTACAATTATCCAAATCAGTTTGCTTCAGAGCTCTTAGTGTTAAGGTTTTTCCAAATACCTTAACTTAAATTTCCCTTACTTCATCTTGATCATTTTATTCTTATGTTACCCATGGTTAAAATAGGGATATTTTACTTATCAACCTACCAAAACAGCGAGCTCAACGTGTATCAGAAATCAATGCCAGTTTTGACCGGTCTCAACATATTTGAAGAAGTAATTTAATGTTTCCTCAGTAGTTTTGAGGTTCTGCCTCAAAATCAGATGATGCTACATGTACATGGTGATATGGAAATGCTCTCATACGATGGTCATAAGCATTGTGGTTTTTGAGAAGATTGCATTCTGCAGGATTGTAAATTTTTTTCTAATATCTTATCTAAACCTATCCTCCTTCAACTTAATTCAACCTTTCACAATTCCCCCTTGTGAAAAGTCCCTCTCCAGCCTTCTTGTAAGCCCCCTTCAGGTACTTGAAGGCAACAATGAGGTCTCCCTGGAGCGTCCTCTTCTCCAGGCCAAACAGCCCCAGCTCTCTCATCCTGTCTTAACAGAAGAGGTGTTTCATGTTTGTGATCAGCTTAGTGGCTATCCTTTGGATTTTTTCCAGCAGAACCACATATTTCTTATGTTTTGGACCCCAGAGCTGGACAGAGTACTCCAGCTGGGGTCTCACGAGAGCAGTGTAAATGGGGAGAATCACCTCCCTTGACCTGCTGGTCAGGATTCTTGATGAAACCCAGGATGTGGTTGGCTTTCTGGGTTGCAAGCAGGTGTTGTCCTGTCATGTTAAGCTTTTTGACCACAAACATGCCCAAGACATTTTCTCTTGGTCACTTGTCTGCCCAGTCTGTGTTTGTGCTTGGAATTGCCCTGACCCATGTGAAGGACCTTTTACTTGACCTTGTTGAACTCCATGAGGTTTGCATGGTCCCACCTCTCAAGCGTGTCAAAGTCCCCCTGGATGCCATCCCCTGTGTTGACTGCCCCACACAGCTCAGAGTCATCAGCAAACTTGCTGAGGGTGCCCTCCATCCCACTGTCCAAATCACTAACAAAGGTGTCAAAATGTGCCAATCCCAGTATGGACAACTGCTCTCCACAGCACTTTGAGTGCAACCATCCCACAAGTTTTTTTTCTGCTGAGCAAACCATCTGTTAAATCCATGTCTCATTTGGAGACAAAAATTTTTCTTCCAAAATGTTTTGTCTCCAACAGTGAGCACAGAATTGTAGCCAGAGGGATTAGCAGAAGAATGGAGAAATTTTACAGCATTTCCTTAAAGTACACTTCCAAAGTCCAGCACTAAGAAGATCAAGTACTTCTTGGGCCAAAACCTTGTGTCTAGTATTAAACATTATCAGTGGACAAGCTCATATGACTGTCTGAATCTTACTGACATCCTTCATAACAAAATAGATGGCAAGTTTGAGGAAAATCTAATACAAGTAAGCCTTAACACCAAGCATAATACCTGTCACATGAGTGCTGAGGACTAGTCTGCTCTTACATCCAGTCCTGTGTGTCACAGGCAGTTTTCAGCAATAGCTGTGTTTGCAAGGTTCTACCTGAGAGTTTTCATTTGATGTTTTCCCAAGTGAATTTTCATCCTTAGTTGGTGTACACAAGACATGTTGTTAGAAATCTCATGCTGTACTGCATTTCACCTGCAATGCGGAAAAAACTGTGCGTCAGACCTCTGACAAAAAGTCCAAGGAATATGTTAAATGTTACAGAGCTGAGGGGAAAAAAAAAAGATTGCTGCTGGTGGCTTAAACTTGGTTGCTGTCACTTTCTCACCGTCAGTAGAACTGCCTTCATGTTCTACATCTGCACATGTAGTCAGATTCAGGTTTGTTGTGACTTTGATGTGGAAAATGGTTAAGACACTAGAGCAGCCAGGGGAGTATAGGACCAACCAGAGCTTCTGTGTTCCTCAGTCTTAAGGCCCAGGCATTCATCTGCAACTTGATGGTGGCTTTCAGTGTGAACATAGGCTGAGCCTTGCTGCAGGATTCTGTATCAAAGCATTTTAACAATTCTGACAGTGAACCTTCCCACTGCATCTCCCAATTACCACAGAAATGTAATAATTAGGGCTATCAGCAAGACTTTTCTCTCACACTATATTGTTCCCTTCATAGCATTTACGAAGCAATTAGTTAAATAAATAAATGGATTAAATCTTATCCGTCTCCGTCAGGCAAGGGATACAGTACTCATTTAACATCATAAACAGAGCCATATCTCTTCTTCCAAAGCTGGAATCTTACAGCTTAAGTCATATTTAAGTGAGCGCAAACTGCGTGCTATATCAGTAGCACTCAGTAAGTTGAATTGGCTGACCATAAGGAAGAGAAAGAGACTGATCCTTCTTTNATTGTTGATATCTCTATCCTATTTCATGACTGAAGCAAGATTCAGTCAAAGACCAGAATAGGTCACGTGTTGGTTACCAGTTGATAAGAGCAATGAAGATTGTAGCAGTAGCAGCAGCAGCAGCAGCAGCAGTAGTAGTAGTAGTAGTAGTAATAATA
>VWZT01003603.1:29226-72022 GCA_013397055.1 Pachycephala philippinensis | reverse complement strand
ATAATAGTAATGATGCCATATCTTTTCCTCGAGTGAACCAAGGAAAAGGAAGGCAGGTGGAAAATATATTTTCATTTGCAACATATCTTGTGCATAGTGGCTGTTAAAATTACCAAGTTATCATCAATGCATACTTAACTTTTCAGCCTAATTTGCATGTTTACTAGTAAGTGTATGTGTAGTTTCAGGGGAGACAAGGGTAATCAAAACACTACAGGATCACAGGCTGTGTGTGTCATGTTCTACATGGTACCAAAAATGAGAGTCTTCTGTTTGTGGTATTAATGACAATGTACTGCAGCCATCAGTAGTGTAAGTTCCCTCAGTGAACTATTTAGGAATCTTGCTGTTACATGTAAAAGAAGGAAGAAATCACAGGAAATGACCATAACTGGAGAAGAAATACACTGCATATAGCAGTAAAAGAGTGATGCACGTTTGAAAACACAGGCAAGTGAAACTTCAAGAGTATTTCTAATGCAGGAAAGTATAAAAACTATCTGGGCATCATGTAAACAATGGAGCAGAGATACCAATTTTTCATTCCGCTCACTGAATGAACCAGCAATGTGCACTCACAGCCCACAAAGCCGATGGAATCCTGGGCAGCATCCAAAGGAATGAGGCGAGCAGGTCAAGGGAGTGGATTCTGACCCTCTGCTCTGGTCTGGTGAGACCTCATCAGGAGCACTGTGTCCAGCCCTGGTGTCCCCAGCATAAGAGGGACACAAAACTGCTGGAGCAAGTCCAGAGGAGGCCACAAAGGTGACAAGAGGACTGGAGCACCTCCTCTAGAAAGACCAGCTGAGCAAGTTGGGGCTGTTCAGCCTGGGGATGAGAAGGTTGTGTGGAGACCTCACAGACACCTTCCAGTATATAATAGTGGCCTACAGAGAAGCTGGAGAGGGACTCTTCGACATGAACTACAGTGATAGAGCAAGAAACAATGAGTATAAACTGAAAGAGGGGAAATTTAGGTTAGATGTATGGAAGAAATTCTTTACTATGAGTGTGGTGGAACAGGTTTCCCAGGGAGGTTGTGGATTGCCCCAGTAGCAGAAGTGTTCAAGGCCAGGCTGGATAAAGCCTTGAGAAGCCTGCTCTAGTGGGAGGTGTCCTTGCCCATGGCAGGGGTGGCTGGGACTAGATGATCTTTACAGTCCATTCCAACCCTTAATATTTCTGTGATTCTATTCTGCATTAATGAAATAGCGTACAGTGACATCACTAAAAGTCCTGCTGAGGAATTTCAGTAGCGGAAATTCTTTTCATTTGTACTGCAGCAACTCAGAAATCACTACTCCCTTATCAGTTACTTGAGGTTTAGTCATGGGTTGTTTATTTTGCCTTTTGCAGGAGCATATTTTTATAAACCGATGTAGAGGACAAAAGACATAAAGCTTTTTTTTTCTGGGATTAACGAGTGAAAATACATCAATCAGGTATGAGATGCACTGTGCTTCATTAGAAAACCCTAAACTTATTCCAAGAAAGCTTCCATACAGTTAAACATGAGATTCAAAAAGTTTGGGAGGTAAGGGTAACTATAAATCATAATTGACAGTTTGAAAGCCAATTAATTTTTCCTATTCTATTTTTTGCTAACAATGCCATGGGAAACAACTTTTCTTTGCATCTGTTACTTGAAGTTACACTGAAATTGTTTCAGTCAAGGATCTTTTTCTGAAAAATACCATCAGTATTGACACATTGACTAGCTGGGGCAGAAAGTGTTTGTTACGTGTTACGGTTTTCTTTCTCCTATTTAATAGGAAATTAGGAAGATGAATTCGGTCCCACAGTCTAACTTAATGGAGTAAATAATGATACTTGATACTTCAAAAGAAGGGCTGTTTTCTTACATTGGTTTCAGGATGGCTCCTTGGAACAGTTACTGCTTGTGTGAAGAGAGACAACCAGTTTCAGGAGGGGCGTGAACTACAAAGTTGTGCTCCTGCTTCTAAAGCTTGCTAACTGTTAGTGAGCGTCATAACATGAAATGTCTTGAATGAAGTCTTATACAAAATGTAACTATTTTCCATATCCGAAGTTTACTTTAAAAATATTAGTACATGCTCTTCTTCCTAAACCCCTTCAATCTTTCATCAAACATGCTTCCTCTGAATTCATTGCTGTCTTCCACTGTACAAAACTTGGTGGATTCAAATACAGGAAGAATATGAAGCATTTGGTTGTTATTAGTGTGGAGATAGTGGCCTCACACATACAAAATATTAAAAATACTTAGAAAAGTTCAAATGATTTTTGTTTGGGGGGTATACAGCACGAAATCACAGCCTGTAGTACAACAGATCTTTTTCTTTTTTATTTTTATTGTGCAGTACAATTTCAGGTTAATAAAACAAACAAAGACAATACTTTTATTCTCTAATCCCCACATTTTATTATTTTTATTTAAATATAACATACTATACATTGTTGCTCAGTGATTTTGGTATCCCTTTTATTTTCTAAACCCCTCCCCCTGTTTTCCTTTTACTCAGGAGACTCTTATGCTCAGGGTGACAGAAAACAGAGCTTATGGTTGAGGATCTGGGATACTCTAATATCTGCAGTTTGCTCCCACTACAGTGGGTGTTACAGTATACCAAACACACAGGAATCATTGATTCCTTCAAGGGTTTTTTATTTTGGTTAATTTTCAGAAACCACTATTCATGTCACAAATGGCTCCTGGCTCACTTCGGAAAAGTGATATTTCCTGATCTTGTCATTTGAGCAGCATGGTGTTTTGAGTACTATGATAATATTTATGCATAATCCTCCCCTGACCAAGTCATCTAGGTAATTCTGTAAGAAGAGAATTTCATTTGTACCCTAAATGTTCTTTAAGTGGTCATTCAATACTGCATTCGTCCAAATTCATACTGAAGGTTCAGTATGGGTGGTCCATTATGTCTTGTCAGTTTTAATTACTGATTGCAAATTTAAACAACAGAAACTTGCTTTTATCATGGTAGTTAAGTTTTGCTGTGAGCTGCAATTACATTTAGAATCTGAAATTCTTATTTCTCTTTCTAGAAAAATGTCATTTGTGAAGAAGGAAACTGGAGATAAAGTACCATGAAATACATCAGCTATCAACTAAAAACATGTTGTTTCTCAATGAATTCCTAGTTTTAAAACAGCTGACTTTATGTAAGGACAAGAAATACAATCTGACCATTTTTTATTTTATGGAAAAGATTTTTTTTTGCCTTTTTTTTTAAAAACAGCTAATATTTAAATAACAGATTAAGATTGAAGTGCTGGTTAAACATTGACTTAAATAAGTTATAGAAGATTCCAACAACACCAGCCTTTATAGAGGTTAAACATTCTCAAAAAGACACATTAAGCAAGGCTCTCCTTTGTACCAAAATACAGTCTCCAAACAATAAAAATAAAACCAACTTTTTCACAACAAGAAATATTGAAGATAAACTGCAGCATCAATATAATCTTATAGTTATCAGTTAAAGTATTTAAAACAAAATAATATTATACTACTTTTGTTTCTTACTAAAGACACTGCAAAGGCTTATTTATTTATTTAGTGGAATACAATGTGAAGACAGTGGTACAAATTGTTTGATGTACTGTTTTCTATTTATCTGCTCTAACAAAATGAATCTCAATATGGTTACACTGGTGAGCTATCCAGAGCTCTCTAAAATTACTGAGTAAAGCAAAATATAAAACAAACCTTATGTACCTTTAATTGAACAGACTTCATATTATGCTTAACTTTATTATACTGCAGTTGCTCAAGTTAAGCCATGGGACGAGTAACACTTCATAAAAATGTGCTGGATATTATGTATTTTGAGCCTTCAGTTACTGTGATGGTTATGAAAGGCATGCTAAAGCTGGAAACCAGCACAACTTTTCAGTTGGCTCTCATATATAATATACACGTGAGTAATAATCTCTGAAAAATGCACGAGCATGATTTTGGATCTCCTGTCTTGCAGCCCTTAGTTAGATATTGCTCCCATCATATGCCTGTGATTCTACAAGTTAGTACCAATGGCAAAGGGGTTGAATGAGAGTATTAATTGAATGAGTGCAGGACTGTGTTGCCTTCTTGCTTACCTTTAAGAGGCCAAATGTTACACTTAGGAATTACACACTACCATTTTATTTTAACACTTGCAATCTCAGTGATTTTAACAGGGCTGGCCACATCAGGGTTCCAGCCCAACGTGTGCTGCAGAATATCACACTGATAGCAGCGTGTTAGATCCTAGCTCCAAACTGAAATCAAAGTCAGATGAGTATACACACAGATGCATTGACACCCAAGTACAGATGTGGCCCCTCCTCTCAATTTCAAAATAGCAGAAAGACCCTTTGAACAAAGTATTTCTTGAAGTTTGTTCTTGAGTGCTGATAAGTACAAATATTTCTCCAATATAAAGACACCCAATACCATAAATCCAAGCACTGCTTGTTTGGTCTTTTGCTTAAGTGCAAGACAGTTCAGGAAAAAAAATGGATTATACACTCTAAATTCTGCCTTTAAAGCCTTGTCTAATACCTATTCTCTGAGTACTTCTGAGGTTTTGACATTTTAATCTATCAACCTCTGTGTGAAGTACTAAGATAAAGGGAAAATAAGAAAGAAGCAAATGAGGAAACATTTCAAATAAAAAAGATATTTAACATCCTATTAAATAAATAACTTAGAGAGAAATAAAAAGAAATGAATTTAGGACATACAAGCAAACCATAGTATTCATTTTGTTAGAACAGTTATACACTACTTTGCTTATCCTATCCATTCGTCCACAAGGCTTCTCCAGAAATGTCATTATTTGTGCATATGACCCAAGTGCTTCCAGTAAATGCTTGTGTGTCTAACTGTTCATTGAATCATTAGGCTTGAATGAGCAATTAAGGACTTTGATATGAGTTAGTATTCCATAAATAGCATTCCCCATGAAGATCATGCAACAGATTGTCTTANAAAAAAAAAAAAAAAAGTTCACACTGGCAATAAATTCCATCCCCTTTGATCCAGCTTGCATTTTGATTATAAGATACAACAACGAACTAAATAAAGGTATTTCATGTGCCAGCAATAAGTACAAAACCTTCAAAGGCTTCCCCTGCTCTCGTTTCAAACATGCAGATGTCTGTGCTACTTCTCTGCGTCTACCTTTTAAGAGAATTACCAAATATTCTTGACATAACAGCCTTTGGTTCAACTGCATCAAAAAAATAGTTTGCTCATCTATGACATGACTACCATAGGAAGAAAGTGAGCTGAAGTGTTTTTCCTTCTTGTTTTCTGTCCCCTCTTCGTGGTTCCCCTCCCATTCAGGGCCACAAACATTTGCCTTCCATTGTGCTTCCAATTTAAGGATGCGTATGTGTTATATCCATTTTCTTCTATTCTTTCCTTCAATTTGCAATCGCTATTAAACTCCTTCTGTTAAAAGAAGAAAAAACCCACAAATTCAGAACAAACATAATATTGCAGCATATTGAAGGCAAATACTTTTTAAAAATGTTTCAAAAGATTGTATTGTTCTGTTTTAGGATTCTACAGTGTATTTCACAGCATATAAAGAAACATCAGTTAAACTGCAAAAAGTGAAACTAACAAAAGATATAATTAGTTATTCAATGCATAGATATAGCAGTGTGGAATATGACAACAGTATTAAATTCCGAGGCATAAACTCAAAAGTATGAGGAAGCAATCTTGGAATCAATAATCATACTTCAGTTCTAACAAATGTAACTCTTAAATATTCTGAATGAGATTATTAATACCATATGTTAAACAAATATGTATGGAATAGGTCTATTTCTTATTTAAAATAAGAATCTTTAGACCACATGGGTCATGAAAAAGGGCTTTTTTGGATAGGTGCAAATCCCTGTTTTGCTGCTATCACAGTTGATGTGAGGCCTATTCACTTGGCTGAGCTGAAGAGAGGCTTAACTTAAAAAGGAATAATGTATGATCTCAAATCTTACTGACTAAACAAGGTTGGAAGTAATTTTGTGTATGGTACCAGAGATTAAGGTTTTCTATTTTTAAAGGAGAACCAGTCATCAGGCTGTTAGAAGGAAGAAAAAAATACAAGTCTGTAGAAGCATGTAGGGGAGACTACTTATTTTTCATTCTGTTAAATGTACTTTTACACAGATACACTTTTCTTTACTGAAGCCAAGAATACTTCTTTTCATAAACAAGTAGTTCCTACATATAAACTCATCCAATTTTAACAACATTCCATTTTTATATTCCATTTTAATATTCCATTTAGAAGGCTTTTAAAAGTGTGGTGTTTAAAATATAATTAAATTAAAATGTTCTTTAATTTTAGGATTGGTAGTTATTTGAACAATGATCAGTGAGGAAGACACTATCAAGGCAAGACTCTTTACAAAACGACTGTTGACATTGCCTATACTCACAAAGCTACATATAGATAATTTACCAGTTATTTTCTGTAATATGCCACCTCTGGCATCAGGATATTAAAAAGGCAGGTGCTCATCAATCACAATTCTAAACTGTAGTAACTTCTCCTATCTGCCAATTTGTTAAAGAAGATTAAAGAAGCTTATTTTGTCGAAGAAACATAATAGTGAATCTTCTTTCCCTCATTTTAACTGAAATCAGTCAAATGGAAAAGTATTTGATCAACATAGAAGCAGATTTACTTGTTTTCCCAGATGCAGAATTTTTCTCAAGTCCAACTTTTACTTCTAGTCTTAGATAATAGAGAAAAGATGATGTTGTGATGTGCTTAAGAAGTCTTACTGGCAGGGGTCTGAAGGCTACACAGGACTGCTTTGCTCATTTCAAACAAATTTCAGCATAAGCCTGCACCAATGTCTATTGTGCACATGCTCAAGGGTGTTTTTACAATTTTTATTGGTTCTGGTACTCATATCCATCTGCAAGCTTCCACACTGTAGTAATATGAGGCTAACTGCAAATCCTGGGATTATGGGAAAAATAATAACAGAAGCATACTTGAAATCTCTAAAGTATTATGGAATAGGTTTTGATAAATCATTATGTTATGATTTTATGATGTGAATATTGAAAAATTATCTCAGCTGGAATTAAAAAAAAAAGGCTTCCCACATTCGTATCTTCCTGTCAACACTATTTCTAATACACTACGAATTACTGAATCCTATGGCAGCAGTTTCCATCTATGGTACATGAAAGCTGCTTTGACGTCTTTTGTACATGTACAGTGTTGGGACAGACTCAGCACACCAGCCAAGGCTTACAACTCGGGTAAGAAAATCTGTCTTGGGCTTTGGGATGGACCATCACAAATGATGCACACTGTAAACTGAGATGTGTGAATTGAAGATGGTGATTCATGCTAAAACCTTCACCTATGTACAGAAACACACCCATGACCAATGACTGTACTGAGTAACTCAGTACACAATTTTATCTCTCAATAAGCACTGATCATCCTGTATTTCTGACTAGTGTAAATCTAGAAATTAAAATCCACATTTACAGGAGTTTAAGAAAAATTTCTTTGTTCTGGTCTTTCCTTAATGTGATTCTTTGACACTGTCACGAGTTTAGAAAATCAGAAGTATATTGTTGAACCAGGAGTGACTAACCATAGCGCACAGGAGGGAGGACAGTTTTTATAGTTTGTATGAACTAAACATACCCTGTAGAGATGTTTCCTTAAAAAAGAGGGCCAAATGATTAAAAGCCCCTTGAGTCTCATTTGAGATTATCATTACTTCATTGTTTTCAGCAGAAATAGGAGGCCTAGCTACATTGCTCAATAATAAACCCAGTTCCTAGATGTGACCTTCTTTCTATAAAACATATGGATGATCTGAACATTAAGCAACCTGCAGATTGGCTCATAACCTTTCCAGGAACGGGCACAACATTGCAAAACTGTAAACCCAACCAGATACAATACCAGAGCAATCTGGTGTTTGTGTAATCATGGGGATGTGTGAGGATATATTTGAGTTTAGTTGTCAGATTTATAGATCATATTGCTTTCCATTAAAGATATTTGGATAGTTACTGAGTTTTCTTGGGTTGGTTTGTTTTTGTTTGGTTGATTACTTTTGCATTTTGGTGTGTGGATTGTTTTTCCCCTGAAAGTATCAATAACCCCAAACTTACACAAATACAAATAAAGTATATGCAGACAGCTTTCAAATGTTACCTGAATTCTGCTCAGACAAAGCTTATCTGCTGATATTTAAGCTCTCTGTACTGTCCATAACCTTATTCATTAATCAATATAGTCAATTTAAAACCTTCTACTTTAGGAATCTTCTTCAAGGTTTTAATCTGATGACTTGGTGTGTTTACTCCATCAGCTCAAGCTTCCATGATTTCAGGTACACTTTATCCCCCTTACCCCCACCCTTCAATTGCCGCTCAGTGTGATTTGCACTGTAGAAAAAACAGGGAAAACAAGCCTTAAACATTACATTTTATAGGGCCCTCTCTACTGAACACTCCTTAATAAGCAGTGTGACTGAGGCAGTAAGCATGATAAATCCTAGCAGCTGTGTTGGTTTGACAGGAGCTTAGCAAACAACAGGAAGCTTGTGGAGAGGGCTGATCCTGGTTTATCAGAGGATGAAATTTTGATGAACAGCTCATTTCAGCTCTAATTAGTAGCAATACACAGACAAGCAGTGTTTTCAATAGGCAAGATAGGGAACTGTGCTGACTACTGAAATCCATTTGGAATGTAAAAAGGTACTTACAGAGCCGTAGACTTTTCCTTTTTTGTTCATGGCTAAATAGTAGTTGCTCTTAACAGACTTAACTGCCACAACACCGATTTCTACAGAGGTTATCTCCAATATACCTAAAAAATAAAAATTGAGCTATTTAATCACTTTTTTACAGGATTTTCTTACTATAGAAAAGACAATAAACCTGAAAAATATTAAACTTGTAATATTTAGGACCAACTGACCAAAAAATTCAGCAAAAGTATGCTTTAAAGCACTGCAAGATTATACCCAAATATTTTTTCAATTAACATGTTTCCTTTGCTAACCATGCATTTGAAACCCCATAGATACTGAAACAACTCCATTCTTCCTAGCATAGATTTTACTAAAATTTATCAGAAGAGACATTGAAACCACAGCATCAAATTAAATACATAGCATATGTCAATAGAATATTAGATTTTCCCCAATCTTCAAAACCCTTGGTAAACAATTTATTCCTTCTAGGACATTTAGATAAACTAAATCTCTTGGTTGCACTGAGCTGATAAATTCACTTTTGGAAAGTGTGTTGACAATGTGGGAAACAGTAAGACCAACAGTAATGGCCACACTATCTTTGTCTTCCAGATATCAGAAATATTTTCCTCTGTTTGTAATAAATATGGTTTTTTTCCCCCCTTTAAAACAGAGTCTTCCAGGACATTGGATGGTTCAAGGGACCAGTAATGGGAAATAAACCTTTTCATCTCTGTTTTCTACCCAGGAGCATACTGATTTGGGAGTAAGAGACTGAATGCCTGGCTCCAACATTTCTCCTGTTCTCCTGATGTTTATATAGTAATACTTGGATCAATAGCCCAGCTAACTCAGGGTGGGTAACACTAAGGGTGTACCAACAGGGAAATTACAGGAGAGGCAAAATTGCCCTCCTTAATTAGGTTGTGATAGCTTACATATACCAGGGTCATGCCATTAACAGAGGCAGATCAATCAGTCCATACCTGCCAAGGTCTATTATCTTTATATTATTCTTAAAATGTGGCTCATTTCACAGCAAAGAAAAGCCAAAGTTGCCTTCTTGATCTGAGAGGGCATTGTTATAGAGAACTGAGCAGCTCTCCCAAGGGACATCTGCTGAAATTACTGTGCTCAAAATCAAACAGAGTTAAGTGGATTAACTTGTGGATGGCAAACTATTAGAGGGCAACAATGTGATGCTAACACTGCTACAACATCATGAGTGACACTTTTTTTGTATTTTCCGTGCCAAAAAGTGATGAGAAGAATTCAGTTAATTCTTTCTACAGACTTGCATTGCAGCAACCTGAACTGTCTGGGTCCATTTCTAACACCAGTAACAAGACAAAAAACCAAACCAAACCAAAACACAAACAAAGAATCAAAAAGATATACTGGCATAACATGTGCCATTATAAATTTTTATGTTGAAAGGGATTAAACCGAGTTAGACTTTGTCATACAATCCTTCTAACAACAACATCATATTAGACTATTTCAAATAACTATTTCACTAACAGCCAAAGAGAACAGTGCTTAAATAAGAAACTTGTACAGAATTAACCCATTTTAAGTGTCTTGCACTTGAATGATGGACATCACTGCTTTTCAGTAAAATACTTAGATGAAAGTGACACAAGTATTCCTATAATTAATGAAAATATAGTCTGGTTTTTCTGGTAAAGTTTGTTTGCAATCTCACAATCCATTATATTCCTGGTGGAGCAACTGTAAGGAGGTCATGAGGAGAAATGTTACTACATTTACATTATATCCACAACAACTAGCTTGATTATACCTAATTAAGCTATTTAGTTGTAGTCAAATATAGCAGAATTCTTCCAAATTATTATCAGGTTGATATTATCATCACTAATGATCCTGGATTTATTCTCACTGAGTGTGTTCTGTGTACTTGAAAGTTGAAAAATGTATAATTTTCATTGACAATTTTGCATATTCTATCCTCAACAGTATTTCTTTTGGGGGAAGTGGAAATTTTAATGGATGTTTTTCTTTCAAATAAATTTAATCGTGATCTGTTAGCTCTTGGGTAATAGGGACCTAATTTGATATTTCGCAGCTCTCTGTACTCCCCCAAGACTTCACTGGAGTTATCTGCTAGTTACAAGCACAGTTACAATCTAGATTTCTGTCTAGATTGAAAACTATTCAGTGTTATTTACAGATTTTCCCAGGAGAAGAATCTCTAATTTGGTAGAAGTCTTTTGAAGGCAATAGGAGTCTTTCACTGGTTTCTGTGATGCAGACAAATTTCAAAAGTCAGCAGGAGAGCATCTACTCATCTGACATTAATCTGCCAGAAGACCTAAGAACTTTATAGAACTTTGAAATAATTGAATTTGAATAAAAATAAGTAAAATGCATTTGATGTAAGGGTGAAAATACGCATTTGATTATTCTTGAAGCATTATTAAATTTATCAGGAATATATTAAAAAAGGAAATTGAGACATACAATGCGAAGCTTAAAACTACAGTGTTTTCCCCTTTCCCCTTCCCTTTTTTTTTTAATTTCTAATTCTATTCCCATCAATATTAACTTTTCTTTGGAGCTCTTTTTTCTTTTCTCTAAGACTGGCACAAAAAAGGCATTTCAACATGCTTCCTTGCATGCTTCTTGTATCTGATTTTATACCATTGCTTAGGTATCTCCATGCCTTAAGACTTCACTCCAAGAAGATGTGTAAATAATTTCCATGATATAATGTGACTTGTAATTATTCTTGCTAATAAGCAGTACAAAAAAAATAATGTTATTGGGGTAAAAGTCTTAGGAGTTACTTATTCTGGTTTCATGCTTCTTAGGAACTTGGAAATGAAAATAAATTAATTAAAAAACCCCAAAAAGCTCTGGCCTCTATTATGGCTTTAAACCAGATAGCACACTATTATTTTACAGCCATAACTCTGTAAACTCCAACAATTACAACTAATCCCCATTGACCACATCCACTGTAAAAGCATAGCTTTCAATACCCAAACCATTCCCAATTCATTATAATTAGAAAGATTTCAAATATCAACTTGAGATGTGCCCTGTAGCTATGCATATGCTCTCTTTACAGGTCCCAAAGGCTTTAAACATATTCCCAATAGAACCCAAATGTATTTAACTTAAATAAACTGTATTTTTATAGTTTATAAAAGTGATCATTATACATATTACAAGGCAACAGAAACCTGGCTGTTTGTCTTCTTGCTTTGCACAGAGGGACTGTAAAAAATGCAAGTGAAAATTGCACTTACGTGATTAGGCATGTTAATCAAAAAGGTCCTAAGTTTTATAAAACTGAATAATAATACGAAGCAAAAAAATGACAAAATATCCTAGAAACTGGGTGAAATTATGTCAAGCAATTCTTAGGAAAGATAATTTGACAGAATATCAGCTCTATTGTCAAGGCAGTAGTGCAGTGGATGCAAACATACTCTGCAACAGGAAACACTTGATTCTGGGACCAAGTTCAACTTCTTTGCAGTGTGAGGCAGTGGTCATTTTTCTGTAGTTGTGTCATTTGTGTAAGGAGTTTTTATAAACACATTGAAAACATCTCCAACACTAGTTGCAGTCCTCTCAATGTGGAAGGACAGGACCACCATGCATCTTCCTACACCCTTCAGAGATTATCTCGTACACGTAACAATCCACAAACAATCCCTCCCCACTTTGTGTTTTCTTCTGTTTGCCAAAATATTGCAGATGAAGAGTGAGTTCAGCTGGATAGAATGTGATAATGACTGAGAGCTTCTGCAATTTTTTGGTTTCCCAAATGGTGACAAGAATCTGCTGGGCCCATGAAGGAAGATGCAGCTCTTGGTAGGTAACTGGCGAAGACTGGGCTTGGTGCTGCTGCAGGTGAGACGAAAATGACTTTTCAGAACTTTGGCTTTTGTGCCCTACCAGGAGTTTCTCTGAAGGGGTTGACTGCCACTGGCTTGAGTCAAAACAAGCTGGTGTTCAGGCATAATGTTGAAGACACGGTAGTTCAAAAAGCTGTGCTTAGTAAGTGGCTTGAAAAATGGTGTTTCGAAGCAAAGAGATTTGTTGGATGTAGTCATGGAAGAGTGAAGTGCAAAGGTATATGAGGCCACTGCTTCTGTTTCCATTCTGTTTCAAAAATTACACCTGTGCAAAGCAAGTCGAAAATATCCCCAAATGACAAGTTATACTGATATTCCTATATTTTATCTGTATTTAGCGATAACAGAAAAAGGAAGATGACGGATTATTAGATAAAACAAACCTAGGAAACTGAAGATGGCAAGCAAGTCTTGCCTTTGAAAGCTTTTTCAGTGAACCAAAGTAGTTCCACTAAAAGGCAATTTTACAGACTTTGTGCTTGACTTTGAAAGGGAGCTTAAGATACAAATCTCACAACCCACAGTGCCACAGTTATGGGCAGGAATCTCAAATAATAACCAACCTGAACCATAACCTAAGCTTTGAATTAAAATAAAACTTTACTTGAAATTAAAACTAGTTCTGTGGGTTTTATTAATCTTAATATTTTTTGAGACTGCTATAGTTCCTACTCGAAATCAGAAGTTAATGTACTGAAAGACCACAAAGCTATTTGCTAATATGTCATATTTAGATCAACTATAGCCAAAATATTTATGTCCCATGAACTTTCCTGTCCAGTTGCCACATCTAATGCATTTGGATAAGCCTGAGATAGGTATCCAAACTTCTGGAAGATTATGGTAATAAAACCTCTGAGCCTTCTTACATCAGCATAGTACCAGCATAAGATGTGAAAATCTCCACAGTGCATAAAAATCAAATAAAAGACTAATTGTTAGAGCCTATTTTCAGATCCATACAGTCTATACCAATTCTCTTCATTTTCTACTGCTTTTATGGCTTTAATTTCAGAGCAGAGCACAGATGGCTCCACCGATGGTTCTATGTAGACCAAGCAAATGGAAGGGTGACAGCAGTAGGGCACCTGGGATGAGAGAGAACCTCTTAGTGATCAATAGTGAGAGCTCCTGGTTAGAAAAGGGGGAGTTTAGGTTTAGCTACAAAATTGGCAGGAATCAATTTAGCTAGTTAGTATACATCCTGACATGTAACAGAAACAACTAATTCAAGAGCACAGTTAGCCTACATTTTTGCCTCTTGTCAGCAAAGACAGGTAACTTCAAAGGACAGTTCTAAACACCACCACTTCCTCTATTAAGTTTCCAAAGCTAGATGGGTTAAACTGAAGCAAAGGAAATGCTGGAAGCGACTTTGAGGACACATCTATGTTGTCAGTTACGATGAGTTCAGATGTTCCCTCAAGGACACCATGTCTGTCACTTTCAACACTAACACACAAGCATGAAATCAGATTTAGCCAAAGTGCTAGGGAATATAAACATGTTTGCTTCCTTCAGATGGATTTAATTCACGTTGTTGAGATGGGATGGCTACACGTAGAGCCAACTGTACCTAGTTCTGTTAATCAGAGCTCAGATTTCTTGAGCTCTGTGTTTTGAGCCAAGATGGGAAGACATAAAAACAGATGCATGAATGTTGATGGAAAATGTTGATGTCTGAGCATCTCAGCCTGCTTGACCCCAACACTGCAAGATTTGGTAACTTTTAGATTAGACACAGACAGTGTAGGAATACATTATCTGATCTGTTTTTGGGACAGAGGAGCTGTAAGTGACGACTCATACTAACCAAGGAAGAGTAGTGATGCCAAGAGAAAAAATGGAAAACAAAACACCACCACCACAGCATAGTACATATGATTAGATGCAGGGTTGTAGTTATCTGATTAGATCTCTTGACAAAGATGGTTTAAGGAGTTTCAGCCCTGATACTTCCCCCTGATACTTTTTCCTGCCTCTGTGCTGAAGTTCACCAACCCTTCAAATGTAACTGTTTGTGGAACAGCACTATAAACAAAATCATTGGAATGATCTGGCTTGGAAATAACTCTCAATAGAAAACAAATCAACCTAAAACCCTAAGGACTAAACAATCCAAGTTTTTGCCGTCAGTTTTAGTAGTATATATTTTCTAGACCTCCTATTGCCCTCCTTTTGGTCTCTTTCCAGTTGGCTAATTTTTTTGAAGTGAGGTGCCCAAGACTGGACCAATGTTCTAACTAAGGCCTGATGGGTACTGACTTGAGCGGAATGATTACTTCATGTGTTTATAAGGAAACTTGGATCCTAATCCAAATCCTAATCGAAACTTGGCAGTCCATGCATGTTTCCATTTGGTAGACAGGACCAGGCACTCAGGATTTCTGCCAAATCTTAAATTTCCATGTCTCCACAGAAACATGCAGGAGAATGGAAAGCTTATAACTGAATAGTATAGTTCAGTAAATTTTCTGAGGGCTGTATGGACCTGCCTATTTCAGCCTGGGTGAAATCCCAAGTTATCTTTCACATTAATGATTATTATATTCACCTCTTGCATTTTACCACTTGTATAAAATTAAAAATTAATAACTTTAACTGGAAGAAATTGAATAGAGGTAAGGTTATTCCATTTAATGCCCATCCCAACAGACTAGGGAGAGATAACACACAGTTGCACGGCAGAAGGAACACCAAATGCATGGTGACTGACAGAAGTATCTGTATATCACCTGCAATCTCTCCTTTTCCCCCTGGGGAAGGGAGGAGCTTCTACCTGAGCTGGGTGGAATGTACTGGCAAAAGAACTGGCAGAATTGGGCAGAAATTAGGTAGCAGGTACAATACATATTCTTGCAAATGAGGCGCAAATGACAATTAAATGGAGTCAAACACTATTTAGACACTGACAAGTATGAGCAGAGGAAGTAAGCCTTGGTGCTAAAGTGGTCAGAGTATGTACAAACAGATGAAAAAAACTCTTATGAGGCATTGTAGAGAAGCTGTGAGACAGGAAACTGATTGTGCTGCAGATGTCCCCTGCAATTTGTCCACTAACAATCTTTATCCAAATGACAAGTTTGTTGTCTGCTTCTGAGGCTGTCTGACACATACTGTGGGTGTTGTTCTAGCTAAGGCTGCTAAAACAACAGCTAAGTGGGACAACAGTTCTCTTTCATCAGTTTTTTTCATTTTGGACCTCATTTGTTCTTGTGATGAATCTTGACTTCCTTTTGTGAAAGAAAACAGGACTCGAATAATATGGTCTGCCATTTCCTCATCTCAAATACTTATCTTCTTGTGGAAGGTAGGAGATAGAAGCATAACTACCTGCATAACTATCACAAAGCTTGGTAGTGTGCATTGCACTGCCTGTGGCAGGTAGGATCCTCTCCTGAATGTCTATGGGCATCATGACCTAGTAATGGGGTAAAATAGAAAAGATCACAAAATTCTACAAGCTCCTCTTAAAAATACCATGACTAAGAACAGTTTCTAGCAGTATTCTGCTACTGCTATGTTTCTCTGGGAAAAAAAAAAAAAGATGTTTTACTGTTTTCCCTGCAAATCAGAATGTTGCCAAACACACTAATCCACAACATCAATTAGTTGTTGGTTCTAATGGTTTATGTCTGTCTTTGCCTCACACAGGAAAAAGGAATCCATGGTATTTTAAAATATGGGATCCACATGTTTATAATGAAAGATTACCCCTGGACAGCTATAATGATCATTCTTTTTCACATAATTATATTTGGTGGTAGTTACTCATCAACACTTTCAGCAGTTTTCTTCTGCAATGCCACAAATATTCCTAATGTTACTTGATCATAATAATTACTTTCGTGAGAAAACTTTATAAGGACTCTGGGAACAGAATGAACATCTGAGAAGCGTAGATTAGGGCAGCTGTATGGTATGGGTAATCAGTATTAAGAAAATGAATGCGAACAGTATTTCACTGTATCTAAAAATCCCTTAAAATCCTATTTTTTTTTTGTCTGTTATAGTGTGTCCCTTTTTTCTCCAGAATTTTTTTCTTAACCAGCCTGAATATGATCAAATAAAAGGCAGGCCTCTAACCTTAATACTTATATTTATATCGTTTAGGACAATGTTGTATAAGATTTGATGGGTGATTTTGAGTAGCTCATAACCTGGTGGATACTTTGTAAACAAACTACTGTCTAAACTTTTTCAGACAAAACATTTATTGAAAGAGACAGTTATTATAACACTTGTTATTCGACAGTCTTGGAGTAAAGAGAAATTAATTGCAAGTTGTTACTATATGAGAAGATATTAAGGCCAGCAGTTTAGCAGCTGAAAAGAAGTCAATGACCTCTGATCACCAGTTCACTGCTTCATCCATTGATTGTTTTGCTATCTCTGACATAAATAATTTTGTGTACTTAATTCATCCTAAATGACAACCAATCAAAAAGACACCATTCAATAACTGTGTTATTCTTGTTACAATGCTACGTGATTCTCAATTTTTAATGCTAAATTTATACTGTGTCTTACCTATTCTGTGCATTTCTTTCTTCATCAAAGGCATGCAGTAAAAGCATGTAACAAAGTCTGTACTCTAGCACACATATGTAAACAATGGCCTGCCACAGTGCAAACACCTGATACATGTCTTTCACAGTGTTTTCATCTTTAATACTTGACCGTCTCTAACCTGGTTAGGCCTGGTATCTTCAGACTGCTAGTACAAACAGTTCTTTTTAAACTTTGATGAGCACTGATAAGTGCTGTCTTCTTAAGTATTCACTCAACACCTCATAAAAAAGCAGGATGACAAAATCGTCAATCTTGCACAGAAACTTAAAAGGCTGATCTGAAGAGCACAATCACTTCACGCCCTTCTGCTTTCATTATCTTCAAGTCTCCTTCTATATTGTTTCCATCTTCCATGCTGACATCCTCAGATAGCAGCTAACGTGCATGTTTTGCACGCAGGATTATGTGATCTAATTGCATGTGCTTGCAACTCATGTCTTGTCCTTTTATAAAAACTATGGTTCCCTAGCCTGGATTGCTGAAATCTTTTTGGGGTTCCTTTTCCTTGAACTGTGTGTCTCGCACAAGTAGTTACAAAACTATTCTTGGGACACATAAAAGACAATCCAGAAGGTTTGACACATTATTTCCAGCTTTTCTGACCAACATTCTGTGAAGACTGTGTGGCAGCCCACCAGTTTGCTGTTTGTGTAGTCTGATGGCAAGGTCATGTAAATGCAGCATCTGATACCCGACATCAAACTGTTAAAAATCAAAGGAACTAAGGCTGGCTTGTCTGTATGGCCCCTGCAGTGAATTATCCTGAAAATTTTATGGAAGCTGATCCCAGAAGAAAATAGTTCATTTCAAATAAAGCCAAGTGTGAACTAACATGTGCAGTGCAAAACAGGAGTGCTGGACCCAACAGTCGTCTTGGGAAATATGTTATTTGACAGTGTAGACCTGCAGACAGAGATGGAGATAAGCAGCTGAAGAACAGAGCTGCCACATAAAGGGATCTGACATGTGGATACAGAAACACCTGAGAATGTCAGATCAATGGTGAGCACGCTCCTTGTACAGCCTGTGCACAGATATTAAATGTAAAACTATCTACAATGTCTTAGTGCTTGTGTACAACCTACTTCACAATTGTATTCCAGGTAGCATCAATTTTTCTATACATATGTTGTGTAGCTGGTGCATAGAAGACAATAAATAAATAAGTTATGGGTTAAAAATAGGGAAAAAAAATGTAATAATTTTTCTCAGGAAAGTAATCAACAAAGTTCTAGTATTTTCTGTTCTCAGCATATTCATTAATTATTCACAGTAAAGCCATGACAAACCCTGCTGATTATACTAAATTATTCAGGGTACTAAATCTGAAGGAATTGGGAATAATTGCAAAAAACTCTCAAACCCAAGCTGATAAGGTAATAAAACACCAGAAAAAATTCAGTGTAGGTGAATGTTGTAAAGAGTGGTGCACAGAGGAAAAATAACGTTAGATTTATAAAGATGGAATGTGTTACACAATGGCTTATGGCCCAGCTGCTAGTTCTTGGTCTTATAATAGATACTAAAAAAAAATTAGGAATTTACTGGAGAAGAGAAGGGAATGTTTAGGAAATGAAAAATATAGCCACAAAGTTTAAATCCATCCATGACTGCATTTTGAGCACAAATGCTACCCTTGTCTCTCATCTCTATCTAAAAGATAGAACAGAACTGGAAAAGCTACAGGAAAGAGCAATGTGCATGAGCAGAAATAAGGATTAACTGCTATTTGAGGAATAACTAAACCACTGGGCTTTACAGGGTGGACCAGAAATGCCTTTGGTAGGGAAAATCAACAAAACTGTAGGTAACTTTGAGAAAATGAAGAAGAAGCTACTTAAATGAAATTATTGGCCAGAAAGCAACAATTTAATGTTTAAAAAGAAAGAAGTGATTTTTTCACACTTGTTAGATTACAGCAGTCCTTGGTAGGATGTCAGTTTACCTGAACTGAGAAGCAATCAGAGCAATTAATTCTGAAAATATGTTCCTAAGACAAGTAAATCAATACCATCATTAGTCTCTGAGTTGCATTCTGACACACACCAGGGAAGTATAGCAGGCAGTTAGCACTGAATGCTTGTTCTTCTCCTCTTTGGGCTTCTCCTACTGCTCCTGTCAGAGACCGGAAACCAGATTGACCTTCCGTCTGAAGCAGTGGAGTCACCCTTTAATTCTTACATATACATCTCCCCATACAGAGAATGAAAGAAAGCAGAGAGGCAGCCAGCAAAGACCTGTCAAGAGCAAATTCCATTAAATCTAATCTGATTTTATAACAGCGTAACAGGTCACGTCATGAAAAGGGTTATGTAGCTGGCTTTTGACACAATCACATTACATTATCATAAATGCACTAGTTTAATATAAATTTATTTTAAGTAGGATGAAAAACAGGTTAAGTAGGATGAAAACAGGTTAGAAAACTGTATTTAGAGAATTTTTGCCAATGATTCACTGCAAAAATGGAACGAAGTGTTGAGGAAATGCAAACACAAGATGAAGAAGAACAAGATAACTATTTCACAGAAAAGTTTCTGAGTAGCTAATGGTGTACAGTGTGGCCTTGAGGGAGCAACATGAAAAGTGAATAGCTTCCTAACAGATCTAAATGTGTTGAAAATGCAAAAGAAAATCTTTCCATGTAATCCAGTATTTGGAAGAATTCATCTGAGCTCTATGCTCATTTCAAGATATGTCTAAACTGGGCAACCAGCATAGCGATAGGCATATAAAAAAATGATTTGTAATTGAAAGTTAAATAAAGTTATCCTATTTATCTGAGGAAGAGGAAAATTGGAAAGAAAAAGCATAACAGTAACTTTCAAACACTTAAAAATTTCTCGGAAGAGGAGGGAATATTCCATGCAAGAGACACCACAAATAATGGGCTCAACTAAACAGAAGAGTAAGAGAGGATGCTAAGAATAATAAGATTTTAATAAGGGTGATAAAAACTCTCTTTATTCATTAAAAATGCTTTGGAGTGTGTGTAGACTTTAAGAGCAGGTGATAAAAGTGTCCAGCTGAGTTGATGATAGATATGCTGTGGGACAAGGGGATGTACCACATGATCTCTCAAGAATGCTTCCAAGCCCATAAAACTGTGTTTTCACACACAGGAAGTCAATCAATTATTTCTGAAAATGTTGGACTTACTACACTGTGGAGCAGTATTTCGTACAGTATTTGCACTTCAGTGTACTTACAGTGTGCATGGTGTGCTGCTGATTTTTGGCTACAAAGAAACCAGTTGGAACTACTGTATGATATTTGTGGCTAATGCACTGGAATTCCAGACGTGCAAAGAACCTTTAAAAGGTCCAGGCAGCAGCAGAAGACAGTTCAGATACGTGGTAGTCCCAGGCAATAATAGGAGTGTGATCATTTATATTATGCTCACAAAAAAGTCAACACAATAATTGTTTGGCATTGCATTGCCTTTATAGATTACATATACTTTGGATAGCTCCCTCTAAATTGTGAGCTTTATGTCCCTCATCCCTATGTTCTTCATGTGCTTATTTTGTGCTTATTGATCTGATCGAATGCAACACTAACCATATTTCCTTTTTGCTTTATTAGAAATGATTCAAACACTGCAGTCAGTGTTTTTTATACATGAGACATTGATTTCTGTAAATGAGCAATAATTGAGAACTGCACTAGCCCTGTGAGACTGAAATGTGAATGGACTTCTATTTAAAAACAAAATAAAAAATGTGTTTGAATACCGGTAAATCCTACAGAACCTGTGATTCAGTACATGAAAACTGGGCTCCTGATGCCTTGATGGGCTACCTAAATACAGAGGCTAGACAAAATTAAGAGCATAAAAGCAGTTATATCTATTGAAGGCCCATCAAGGTACATTAGGGCAGTCAAAGCCCCCAGGGGCTACACCCAAAATGGATGGTGGGTCACGGATTTTTATACTTTTATAAGTTTGGTCCAATTGCACATCAGGGGTTAATCCTCCACTTACAGCTTCAGGTAATGAAGTCATTTGCCCCAAGTTTGCTCCCCCCCAACTCAATTTTGTTTACATTTCTTGGGGCCTGAGACAGTCAAGGACTAAGGTGTCCTTGATTTTCAGACCTAGAGAGGAATTGTTTTGTCTGACCACAATGGGAGAACAGTAACTAACAGTCTATATGGAGTTTAGAATTAATACTAAAGAATTACAGGATATGAAAAATATAAAAGCTAAAATCCCAAGGCATCAATCCCAATGATAGTTCCTACAAGAATTACAAATTTGTGGGTCTCCTTTCACAAATCAGGCTCACAGATGACAAGTATCCTACAACAAGTCAAAGCACAAAGATACCGTGTGTGAAAATTTGATTCTTAATGTCCATGTTTTTCTGCCAAACTCTATTGAATTAATTTTTTTCTATTCTTTACTTTCCAGTGCCTCTGTTTATCCTCAAGCCCACACTATAATCTCCTCCCCTTTCCTTGTAGACACTAACAAAATAACTTGATAGAAAAAGAGTAAGTTGAAACATATGACTAAGTATCACAGTGGCTTCCTTTAATCTCTCAGTCTGTTTATTTACTTTACATATTTTGCTGTTCGAAAAATTTTGTGCCAAGACCATGCTTTGGGAGCTCCTTACTGGTTTTAAACTAACACAATAAACAGTTACAACACTGCTGAATCTATTGTCATGCATCAGCTTAATCATAATTCACTTCCATGCAACTACAGAGCAATTGAACTGCCTGACCCCACTCAGTCCCACCAGTTACATTCTCATCTGCCTATGAAAACACAAAAGCCTTCAGAGGCAGCAGAAGATAAAAATCTCATGGGAAAGATGAAATAAATTGTTGGATCAGAGTAAAAACTATATTCCAAATATTTTCTTTGTTATAACAATAGAGTAACATCGTTTGACACTATTTGTGATAATTTTTAATTTCCAGGTCCCATATGTTTTGCTTACATAGTGAGCAACAACAAATGCTCTGTAAAATCTTTAATGCTGAAATTCCAGTTGGCAAACCACCTTTTCATCTCTCTGGTATCAATGTGGAACAGTTCTGGTGCAAGTGGATCTATCATGTTGCCTGAGCTATCTCCAAGCTTCCAGTGCCAGTGCTAAAGTATCAGCTGATGAGATCCAGTGTCCATTGACCTCAGAAATCCCTTCTAATTGATCTTACATCTTTAAATATCAATCTCTGGTGTCAAAAGCAACAATTCCAGTGCTAATGGGGCACATAAAAGGGAGATGTGTGGCCACATTCCCAAAGAGAGGCAAGATACCCACAGTCAAGAAGATGGTGCATTTCCAAAGGATGATATAAACTTATGCCAGATTTACCTTTCCTCCTCAAATCCCATTTCAACAGGACATATCAGATGAACTGGTAAGTGACCAGTCTGTCACCATTTTCAGCTGTTTCACCACTGTTTGCTCAAAAATATTTGAAGTCCAATGCTCAGAAATAGGAAGATTTTAATGGGCAGTATGCTCTGTTTTATACAGCCTTATCTTGTCTTAGAGGTGTAACACATAAAACCAGCAATCAGTACTATCACAAAATATACTGCAATATAATTCACAGCTGGTACTTCAGCAATTCCTGATTTCTGTGCTACTTCTAACAAAACAGACATAGCTTTGAAAACTATGCAAAATACATTCTTGCACATCTGTAGCCTGTGGTGGTTTAAAACCTACCATTTTTCTCAGCACAGAACTAAAAATTTGTAACTTCTCGGATTTCTTGCCTAGTTTCTCATAGGAGCTACATCTACATGCAAACTCTGAGCTATTCATTAACAAACCTGAATAAAAATTTTCAGCATAACTGAAAGTTATTAGGAGAAACCAACTAATACTTAAACTTCACTTCTTCAAGAAACCTGGCTTATCACTCAGTAACAAGTGGTGAAGGAAAATCACTGATGGATTTGTCATGGGACCACTCTATAATGTCTTCCCACTCTGCCCTCATAAAAAGATTTTTATCATGTACGTTAAAAACAGGCCATTACCTCCGTAAGTGTTAACAGACATGCCCCTGAATGCCATTTCCACTTATTTTTTACATATTAGCATACATATTACCACACCCGGAAAGCGTGTGACCCTCATTGCAGGATCGTTAGCAATCAGAGCCAGTGAGATCAGCTTGTGGGTCTCCTTTCACAATTGATTCAGGGGGCTGATTACTTTGCTGCAGTGACCTAGCAGAGTAATAGCAAAGCTTGAAGGAGGACTCTGCTGTCTGTGACCTATGTCAGTGTTTTATCTGGAGACACTACAATAATTAATAAAACCATATTTTCCTAATTATCTCAAATGATTTGAATATCAGTCTCTGATTCCCAGCTTAACAATTCCAGTGCTCTTGGACATAGCAGAGATTTCTAGATGCCTTTTCAATTCAGACTCCAGGTTGAAAAAGCCTTTGAAGGTCTTCTGGTCAAAACTTCAGGGGCCAAATTCAAAATTTTCATATGTTGTTCTATTTCTTGTTTTTATTATCTATGTTATATCTGATGTGGTTTTCTTGAAAAAGAGTTAAGTGACTCCTGTGACTAATGATCATTAGAATCCATCTCTATCAACTATAGCTTTCCAAACTGGATCTGTCATATGCAAACTGAAACCTCAGTGGAAGGCAATGTGTTGAAACTGGCATGAGATTCAGATACTGCTCCTGATTCCACTGTAAATGAATTAGAAGCATTAGGCTCAGAGAAGATCACTGACTTTTGACAAGAAGGTGGCTAATGGGGCACTGTAAAACATATGCAGAAGACAATGACAGCTGATTCTGATTTCTCTTCCAACATGTGGATTATGTTACACTCACCCAAGCGCTAAGCTTTCATCTCAAACAGTTGTGAAGGTGAAGGCTTCTAGGGGTCTCATTCTCTAATTATGCCTGACTTAGAATTCACTTAACTTAGACTAACACAGATAGGAAGTCAAGTTCTGTTAGCTGTTCCACCTTTCACCTTACCACACATCTGGGAAATATTCAGATCAAGATCATAACCTTGCGTTTTGGCATTAGCTACCTAGAAAAACATTAAGATATCACCAACAATTTGGCTTTGACTGGGAAAATTAGAAGCATATTTGAGATGTAAACACTGTTGTGGCACTAATATTACTGGTAATGATTAAAGGCTGCTACTTTAACTATAATGGAATAAACCAAACCTGACAGTCTTAGTCCATGCCCATTTTCAATTTAAACAAGATAAGGAAATCCCAGTGGTATATCATATTCTGAACGAGGAGGAAAGCTGGGAATATTTACAGACGAGTATTTTCAATGAGGTCTACAAATGAAAAGCAGTATGTGTGAAGTACTGTAACAAATTTGTGGTTACAAAGCAGAAGTGAGGATAGTACCCAGCTCTTTCTGCTGTAAGAGGCCTCTCTACCACTTGAACTTATAATTGTAAACAGGACCTATGCACATCCTTAGGACTGTTGCAGTAGAGGGCAGCATTCATTAGCCAATTTGTTTCATATTAATTAGTTGATTTATTAGAATATCTTGACCATAATTATCACTTTATTTTAAGAAGAGATATCAGAAATCAGCAGCTAATAATGCAGGAGTTCAAGGGGAAGCATAGCTGGGGCATCCTTCCACATGCAGGAATGGGGAGTCTCAAACTCCCTTTCCTCTACAGTTTCCAATTCAAACTACAGAACTGATGTCTAAAGTTGGGCCTCTGTTAGACAGGATTTGCTCTTACAATCATAGTGGCTAACTCCGCTCACTTCTAGGATTATTTCTGTGCTGAGGTTTCTGCTAATTAAAAAAAAAAAAAGTTGACCGCCTAATGTAAAATACTTAGAGACTCAGCAGAGACCAAGTTGTAGAAGCTGAAGTCAGGGAAGTTCATTAAGAAAGAAACCACTTAAGTGAAAAATTTGGGTTGGGATTTGGTACCACCTAACAAACGAAAAATGATGTTTTTTAAAATACTGATGTCTAACCCAAGATTAATGCTTATCTGGCTATATGATTAGCCATATATTACTGATGCTAAATGGGGAAGTTTCTACTCTCTTTTGTAGTGTTAAAGGCAATAGGCAGCAACATATAAACTGTCAGACTAAATGCTATTTATTTTTCCTTATAATAAAGAACCTTAAGATTTGCTTTATACTAGCAACTTTTTATCTATTTATTGCTTTTTTTTTCTTTATTTCCAACCTTGCACGTTTAAGCTATAACTCTTGTAAAAAATTCAGAATTTCATACTGAAACTAGTGTTTCTTACTCTATCAAATTTTCACATTAAGAAGCAGGAAAACAGTAATTGTGTGAAATCATGAAGCTGTATATGCTGCTAAAGATTGTGAAATGAGATACAGCAGACATTAACAAAGGCATCTGTCTTGCATGTTTAGTTTCTTAAGCCTTTGATGTGTTTCAAATATCAGTAGAGCCTTTTCCTCATCTTCCCCATTGCAGTGCAAGTTCAAAGAAAACATATAACAAAAAAGCTGAATTGTAACAGAACCTTTCTAGCAGCTTTGGACTGCCACATACAGTTTAGCAATTATAAGAAATGCTATAATATCTGAAATAAGTTTATTAAACATTTTTTTGTTAATTGCTCTTCAGTTACTTTCCACACTGGTGGAAAGAAACTAGAGATGCTTGGGGCCATCAGGAATATACAGGCTGTACACTGGCTCTAGGATTCATTGTGAAAAATCCAGTTCTATAAATTAAATTTAGTAAAAAGTTCAGGCAGAAGAAAGCAGAAAACCCGTACCATGCAAAAATTTTGTTCAAGATAAAAATATCTATTTTATCTATAACCAAATTTGAATACCACTGCCTCTCGTGAAAGTGGTACACGTAGCACATATATGAGGGAACTACTAAATATAGGTAGCACTCCGGAAAGGGTAGAAATATATACAAAAATTTGAGGCAGGAGTTTGCCTGCTAGAGAGAAATTAAAATACCACAGTGCAAACTGAACACAGATCTTCTGAAACCCTTGGAATTCATTAGTGTTTGTGACTAGAGCAACTTGGGTAACATCACTTAGCAGAACAATTCTACAAAGATTTTGCAACAGCTGAGGCAGTAAAGAGAATATTTTAAAAGAAAACAGGCTTTGTCATCTCAGTATCTGAGAAAGCAAGCCTACCTGTGTGACAAACTCCCATGAAGGCTAGGAGTCCGCACTGCTTAATTTAAATAGTTCAACTTGAATTTAATGCCTTTGGGGATTACACTGTATCTGATAAACACCTCTTCCCCCAAACAAGAAAATAATGTGTTTAATCTTATATGTTTTATAAATATGTACATGATTATTTTCATATGTTAAATGTATTTATGATATAAATTTATGTCTATTTTTTATAAACATAGCACATTTTTTTCGGAGGAACTGTTTCCTATTTTGTACTTGTACTGTGTTAACTTGAAGAGGTTAGCACCATGGGGCACTGGAACTGGATGATCTTTACAGTCCCTTCCAACCCTGACCATTCAATTACTTCTAAATTCTCATTATGCCACTGTGTAGCTCTGCAGAGGGATTCAGTCCCGTGGCTTCAGTGCTGCTAGTTCTCAGGCTAGATTGTCTAATGCTAATTTAAAAAGCTTTCTAATACTGTAGTGAAGAAATACTTTGTCTCTTCTCTAGACTAAGGCTCACCCTTTCTCTCTAATTCTGATTCTCTGTGCTTGTGGGCCACTGGTCCAGTGGAGCAATGATGTTTCCACTTTTGTTGCTATCTTATCTTTTTAATTTAGGTCTTAAATGATAGCATTTGCAGACTGGCATCTGGCTGTAAAGGTTAGGTTGACACAAACAGTTTTACAATACTCTTTGCTTAAAAGACACCAGAAAAACAAATTAAGTTCAGCAATAAAACTAACTCATAGAGGTAATATCTTCAGCTATCCACCTGCAAATGTCTACATTCATCGTTCACAGCATTAAACTGCCTGCATTCTGCATATGTACTAAACGTAAACATACTAAATATTGTATATAGATGTACATTATTATGTTGCTGATGTTAAAATATAGATCCAACAATATGAATGTTGGCACTGAAGCACAGTTTATGAAGACATATATACACACACACACACACATATATTAAGCATTTCACGTTTAATTTAAATATACTCCTTAGCTCTGAAGTACATTTACCTGGATACAAAATCCCTCACATATTTCCCACCAGAAGCCAAACTGCTACATTGCTGCCAATGCTGTCAAATTGTTCATACTCTCAAATTGGATTGAACCTGTATAAAATGAACTAGCCAGTAATTAATATTTTTGATACAAAAATTGATGTAGAAAAAGAACAGTTAAGGGATTCTACATGCAGGCAAAATGATAGTGACATACTGTAAATATTTCATGTAATCCAAGGGCACAGGGTGAATTTGTTTCCCTTAAAATTTGATATATTTCAGCACAGGCATGAGACACCATTTATCTTCCCTTCTCATATTTCTACCCACAAGACAGATGTCAATGTTGTCTAATGGATAGATCTTGTTTAAGCTATTTCCCATCTGGAAGCAGGCCAAACAAAAGCAATAACAGCTAGAATGAGAGAATGATATCTTTCAGAAAGTATTCGACGCTTTACACTAATTATGGGCATCTTTTCAGCTTAGTTGTGTTTAGCTAACTTTTAGCAAACATTTATGAAGACCATGATTTGATTTTGGTGACATCAGATAACACATACGATTACATTGACATATCCCTAAGATAATAATATCTAATATTAATAATCTAGTTTATGAATATTACGCTCATTAATGTGGGTGTTTGTATCTTTCTCCACACCACAGAAATTGTCTGCCAGATGCCCCAGTGCATGATTTTTCTGTATATTATAAATAAGCAGAAACATCATTAAGTGACATGAAAGAGAATACGTAATGAAAACTGAAATTGATGGACTGTATTCCAATGTGCACTGCAGCACAGGGCTGAGGTGTATTCACACAGGATGCTCACAGACTAGTTGCAAATACACCACCAATGCACCATCAAAAAACATGTTTGTAGAAGGGGCACTTCATTAATAAAGAGATGATCATGAAACCTTGGGCTTGCTTTGCTTGAAGGGAACAGTGAAATGTAATAATGAAGTGCAGTATCTGACAATAGGTGCACAAAATGGCTGAATTTACTGATTTTCTTCTTGTGAGCCATAAACACAGCTGACAAATACAGTGGTGACAGCAGTTTTAGTATAGGTGTGTCAGCTGAAGTTAAATCTCTTTGTTCTCTGACTTCTCCACGTAAGATATTTTCACTTGCCTGGAAGTCTTGTTAACCCTGGAAAAATCTACTTGAAAAAAGCCTGAGGGCCCTGAAAACATCACAAATAATTAAAACAGAAGTTTAGAGAATATTGCAGAATTATTACATAATATAGTACACAAAAACTCTTATAGTTCATCCTACAGTTTCCAAGGGAAATTATTTTGGCTTGTTTATTGCAGTAATATTTTATTTGTGCCACTAGAGTGGACACATAAAACAAACGCACAATTACTTTTAAGATTGGCCTAAATCTAGAAAGTTCATTCGTTGCTAAATCTGCTTCCGCTAAAATCAATGTGGTATTCCTTTCAACCCTGCATTGCTCTATCCCTTTGGAATATTATGCCTCCTGGATATCTACTGACTGACCATTTGGCTCCTAGGTCCATCAAGAGATACTACTTTGATTGGAGCAGGGTGTACTAAATGCAACACTGGCTTTTTTTGTACTGTTTTTTGGCTGACACAGAGTTGAATTTCTTCATAGGAGCTTGTACGGTGCTGTGTTTTGGGTAAGTGGTGAGAACAGTGCTGATGACACAGGGATGTTTTAGCTACTGCTGAGCAGGGCTTACAGAGCCGAGGTCTGCCCCTCACACTGCCCCGCCAGTGAGGAAATGGGGGAGCACAGGAAATTTGAAGGTGACACAGCTGGGACAGCAGACTAACTGGTGACAGGGATATTCCACAGCATGGTGTCATGCACAGCAATAAAACTGGGTTGGGGAGGGTGTTTGGCCGCGGCTGCCATTGCTCAGGGACTGGCTGGGCATCAGTTAGCTGGTTTTACCCCTCTGATTCTTTCTGGGAGAGGGAGTGATCGAGTAGCTTTTGAATCATCAAAGTTGCTTAAATGATTCTATGAAGTAATTCATGGAAGTTGCTTAAATAGTCCAATGATTCTTTTATTTAATAAGAAAGTTTAGTTGTATGACAACATACTAAGACTGAAACTAAAATCATGATATTAAATGGAGCAGCGCACTTGCTAATAAAGTTAGGTGTCAAACACTTAAGTAGGGAAGGACGTGGATGAAATACCTTGCATCAGAATTTTAGCGGAGAAAATAATGTCATTATGGTTTATTCAACTTACTCATGTCAATAAGTTATCCATTCAAAGATAAAAAGTGATTGGGATTTTGAAAAATAGTGGACTTTATAAGAGGAAAGAAATCAATGACTAAAAATAAGAAATAAGGTGTCAGAAGATGAGTTCTACTACTTAAGAAAAAAAAAAAAAGAATAGTAACTAGCACCAGCTAGTTTAGTAACTAACTGCTTACTCTTCTTTTGCTGAATAAATTAGTTGAAGTTAAATGCAAAGCAATTTCTGACAAATTTTTATGCTTCCAATAGAACATACTTCTTGTGCATCCAACATAATGTCATTTAATGTAATTTAACTAACAAACAATGTTAAATTGTTGGGTTTGAATTTTCTAGTCACATGCTGATTTCTTTCCAAATGTGGCTTGACAAAAGCCATATGTAAATGATTATCTTGCAAATAACTAACTTATCATCCACCATTTTCTAACAAAACCAGAAATGAAAAATTATGAATCTGAGTAGCTGTTCATGAAGTCATATAACTATGCATATACAAATCTGCAGATACTTTGTGGTTAGCAAAAAGAGTGCTAAATAGTACCAAACACTGAGAACCAACAAAATGACTAAAACCAACAGAAGCAAAATGATTATTTTTAAATTACACATTCCTGTTGGATGCTTTAAATCATAGTAGTATGAAGAACTAGTGGTAGTAAAGCTGAGTTAAGTTAAGTTAAGTTAAGTTGTTGTGTGAAGCAGCCACATCATATAGTAATTTTATAAATTGATAAAAAGTAATTCCTGCTTAGGTTTTTGTTTAAAGTGTATTTCAATCTCCTGTATGGTACAGTTAAAAAATATAAATTCCAGCAAAAATTTTAAAGGGTCAGTTTCTATCCATTTTCTTCTGTATCATTACTTTCTTTTAGTGTGAACAGCTATCTTGTATCATTCAGTATCTCTAGGGTTACTCCTTTTTATCTTCCTGTTTAGATATATTAACAGAGAAGTCTTAAATCTTCTTTCACCTTTCTTTTGCTTGGTTAAACAGGTAAATTCTTTTCAGACTCCCTGGTAAAACTGTGCCTCTGTTACAGAGCTATTTACAGCTTTGTGTCTGCCTNAATAATGCATTTTCTTTCAGTTGAGCTCTTAACAGTGCCAGAATGGAACCACAATTGCTCCACCTCTGCAGGAACTCTGTAGTGCAGAACACTACAGGTCTGTGTTTATATTTTTTATGGCTGCATTCTCATTCATTCTCTGATGTAGATGTATGCTGAAATCCTGCTTTCAGATTAATCAGTAGTTATCTATAATAAATATTCTTGTTGCTAGCCCATACTGGTATGTGGAGAACACTTAAAGAGGACGGCTAAGAATTCAAATGTGGTTTAGCATGCGTAAAAAGGCTGAAAAGACTGGAGATTGTCGTATCCCTGTTTCTTAGAGTACCTCAGAAGATTCTCATTCTGTGTTTTCAAGTTTTAATGAACCATGAAAATTATCGTATGCTTGGGATAGATGACAAAGCATCAAATTTCTTGCTTTGCCTTAGAGACAAGCATGCATCCTCCTGAAAAATGATCTTAGATAGCAATTTCGACATGACTTTGAACTCATCCTTGCCAGCATCTTAATCTGAACACAGTTTTATCTCAAAGGGTCCCGCTGGACAAATGGTTGTCCTTAAAGATTTTGGTCTCTGACATCTGGAGGAATTGCAGAAATCCTTGTGTATATTAAGTTCAGATGACTCATAATTACAAGATAAGAGGAATAATTTTGTCTCTTTTTTTTCTTTCAGTTCGTATATTCATCCCCTACTTATGCATTTACATTCACCCTTTGGATTGCATGAAGACAGCAAGGTTGTCATTTGACTTCCATCTGTTGATAAACAAGGACAGACTGTGGCTCTTTACAGTGCATATGTGCATTTTTTTTTTTCCCACAGGATGAATGTGAGCATTTTTTTTTAAGAAAAAATATCACTTGGTGAGGTGCTCCAAGGACATACGGCCTTAGAGGCAGGTTTTAGTAAAAAAGTGGCATCCTGAGACTTCTGTCCTGCGGCAGCTGGCCACACCTGTCCATTACATATTCTTTACTTAGTGGAATAAAAATATGAAAGGAATGCTTTACCACTGGATATTATCAAGAAGAAAAGCCACCCAGCAGTGTTGGGATTTACTTCTGAAAGAAGACTGCTCTTAGTAATTCTGACATAATACAAAAATCATAGTATAAAAGTTATTTTCTTCTTCTACATTCACTTAAAACACATGAAAATAAGTGGGAAATGGCATAAAAATTTAACATGGTTTTTCCAAAAGGGTATAATATCAAGGTAATCTGATAACTTTCTTTGATGACTTTGATGATGGTTGGTTGGTTTTTTTGGAGAAGGAAAATAAACGGGATGCAATCTATCTGGCTGGACTTCAGGAGAGTTGATACATTTTCCGTACTTTCAGTAGTAACTTGGACAACAATGCAAATTAAATTTGGTCATGAGACATTGAAAAATCTCAGACACATAAAGCAGTTGTAGTACATAGGAAGCATTTTATGAGACTGGTGAGTGGAGAGGTGGGATGTAATTTGATCATTTAAAGAGGATACACATTTATACATCTGGGGTACTCTAAAAAACTGTACTTAAAACAGGTATTCTGCCAAGACAGGCATGCTAGAAGTTGATTTATCTGGAGCTGCGTTTAAACGTGATTTTAAAAATCCCATTTAAAAGTTAAGGTAAAGAGTAGGTCTTGAAGTCAAAGGGCTCAAATATCAAACGAAATGAAATTTTTTTCCATCTCCCCATATCACAAAGAAGTACCCGCTTTTTAATATCACATTATCAATGTAGGAACAAACCTCTCCCATATAAAATAATGTTTTGCACAGGAGAATTGAAATTCAAGTGTTTAAGCTAAATGTCGTTATTCTCCAATTGTGAACCAAAAACTATAGGACAGTATTTCTGAGTAATCTAAGAAAATAAGACAACTTTGATTGGAAATTCATTAGGGATCAGATTTAAAGTTCATTGGAGCCAGTGGAAAAGTTTCCATAAACTTCAGTCTGGATCCTTTAGTGGCACATATCTCAGTGAAGTCCATTTCCTCGCAACTCAAACCCAACTCTTAATTAGATATATATTGCTTTATCACAATCTGAAAATATACACACAACACAGAAAATGTCTGTAAGATAAAACATAACAAAATTATGTATTAATGTACGTTGATGATCAACTATGTCTGTGCCAAATACAGTCAACAGTTGTTTTTAATCAATCTACAGTGAAGGACATATTTTTCTTCAAAGAAAAAAATTATAATCACTCTATCAACAACTCTCAGCAAACATATACAAGGGGACATTTCCTATTTGACCTCTAAAAGGGAAATATTTGAATACCAAAAACAAAATACCAAAATACTTTCCACTCACAAAGACCAGCAAAAACTTAAGTAACTCAGTAAAATAAAGACATCAAAACCTCATCTGCTTGATATCAAAGCTGCTCCCTTGGAATCAGTGGAGGATCCTCTTTTATGTCACTATGAGGCTTTCCACCATTTATTAATATAAGTGGGTAGTATAAAAAGTTCCTTGAATATGGGGTTGTTTGGATTTTGTGAGCATGATGATGTGTAAAGGCATTGTTGGACCATAACAGCCTAATGAAATATTTGATTTCTGGAATGTCAGTGATTTAGTGACTTTCAAATGGGTTTGCTCGGGGCTTCTATCACTTGTTGAACATTGCTAGTAGTCCACAAAGAACTAATGTCCCGAAAATGTTTTTCTTCCTTATTTCTATGACACCAAATTTAGAGGCTACTTAAAACACACACACACAAATGGCCTCAGCAACTTCAACTGAGTAAGCCTGAAATCAAGGCATGCAAGAATCAGTCTCAGATTTGTCAGTTTGCACATTGCAACACTATTGCAGTAGCTGCTTAAAACAAAATGTCACTGTAAGACAAAAAAGGGAATGTTTTCCTTGCTGCTAATGAAGTAATCTCTACTGAGATCTGCTATGCTCAAAGACCACCCTTGGGAATGCCTCTGTCAGTGACTATCAAGAGCACCATTTTTTCAATAGATTATTTTGTATGAGATAAAATCTGTGTGACACTCTTAACACTTGAAGATTGTGAAAGGTAGTTCAAGTGTTGCTTTAGAAGTGCCATTCTTCTTCAGAAATCAGTGGTTTACACTCTAGTGAAATGTAAACTGGCCTTAATCCCAACGAAGTCAATGGCAAAACTACAGCTGGTTTGAAAGAGAACATTATCAGGTCCTGAAATTCCAGCTGCTACTTTCTTACTGTGGTGTAATACAGCAAACAGATGCATAGAATTTGCTGAGGACACGATATTGACTTTGTCTCTGTCAAAAAACTAACTTTTGCCAACTTAGGAAAGAAAATGAAAAGAGTATATTTTGTTACTCTATCAGTGATAAGACATTGCATCACAGTGTCACAGAAAGATAACTTTGATTTACATTACAAAGAAAAGGTTTGTCTTGGATTTAAGAACGAGTTCTCTAGTGCTTTCCACCAAAGAAACAATCAGAATTATGCTTATTGCTTTCTCTTTTAAGGTTTATCTGCAATTTTTTTTCTAAGTGAAAGGCACTAACACCCATGAACTGCTGAACTTTCTGCTTCCCTTGCAGTCAGTTGCAATATTTAATATCCTGCCACTAAGTTACTCAAGCAAACAGAGGGTCAAGGGCTCTTTCTATTGCTTTTCAGTCCTCAGCTCCCTTCGTTCAATCTAATTCTCCGAGTTTTCATCAAGAACCAGCGTCCTCTTATCCCTTTCAACAAACTTGGCAAATGTGCTTGGCGCTCAGCTTACTTCAGGGCATGTTGCAGTTCTACTCAATCTTCTCTTACACTAAACTTACAACTGTGGAAGGAAATGTTTTTTCCTAAAACAGGAGCAAATGCCTCATTTTGTAAGGTTAAGGTCCTACAATTATTACAGCAAATCCTGAAATCCCCAGTCTGATAAGAGTTCATGACATGTCCTCTTCCTGCTCTTGTCCTTACTGTTTCTAAAGACACAGGTGAAAGACTTCACTTGTACTGAAAATGTGTTATCTTAGGGCTTGTACAGCACCTCAAAAACCAGCCCTTGTGGTCCCAGAATCCAGCTTCTTCATTCAAAGAAAATTGCCCCAAATCACTAAACAACTAGAAATCATGAAAGGACAGCCTGACCTCTTTTAAGTGTCCTTTCAAAAAAAAATTCACTATTTTTTAATGAGAAGACTGAATCAGTATAATGCTACTATAGAGGAGAACCTATCTCATGTCTTTAAATTACAAAACATACATAATTCAGGGCAATCTTTCTTTTAATTGCAGAAGCTGAAAATCAGATTCTTTTACAAGTTGTTTTCTTAGGAAGAAGGAACTTGCATGCCTTAGGTGCTTAATTATATATTAGGTGGGAGTGTTGATGTGCTGGAGGGCAGGAAGGCTCTGCAGAGGGATCTGGACAGGCTGGATCAATGGGCTGAGGCCAGTGGTGTGAAGTTCAACAAGGCCAAGTGCTGGGTCCTGCCCTTGGGCCACAACAACCCCAGGCAGTGCCACAGGCTGGGGCAGAGGGGCTGGAAAGGACCTGGAGGTGCTGGTGACAGCANCTGTGTCCAGTTCTGGGCCCCTCACTCCAGTGAAGGGCACTGAAGTGCTGCAGCATGTCCAGAGGGCAACAGATTTGGTGAAGAGTCTAGAAAACATGTCCTATGAGGAGCAGCTGAGGGAATTGAGGTAGTTTAGTTTGGAGAAGAGGGGGCTCTGAGGGGACCTCATCTCTCTCTACAACTGCCTGAAAAGAGGTTGTGGCCAGGGGAGAGTTGGTCTCTTCTGCCATGTCTCAAATGAAAGGACTTTCCGTAGAGTGCAAGAACTAACAACCCCCAGGGGCAAGAAACCAGGCAGAGAAGGTAGGAGATTGACGTGGCTGAGTGGGAACTGCTGGCCAGACTAGAGGAAGAAGCAAATGCATAGATAGCTGAAGCCAGGACCAAGGATACAGTGAAGATATAAAGACAGAGTTTGATTACATAGGGATGGGGTGAGGAAAGTCAAGGATATGCTGGAACTGAACCTGGAAAGAGATGCAAGGAATAGCAGGGCTTCTGCAGGTATGTGACCCAGAAAAGGAAGGTGAAAGAAGGTGTAACCCCCTCTGATAAACAATGCTGGAAAATTGGTAAGAACAGATGAGGAGAAGACTGAGGTATTCAACAAGTTTTTGCCTTGCAGTAGCATTTGTGGAATAATAGAACACAGTGAGATGATGACGATGTTCATGTAATTTTAAGCACTTAGGGGAGAATACCTTGAAACCAGTCTTAAAAGCAAAAACTCAGACTTGAGCCAGATGACACACATAGGTGTACCACTGTGAGGTTTCTTCATGGACACCAATACTTCTAACAGCTTTTATATTTTATATTAAATCATACAGTTTTGTCAAAAGCTACTGGTTTAAAAAACATTTTGGCCTGTGGGTAGGAAACCTCCAACAAGCTCCATGAAATGAAGAAAAACTCTTAGCAGAGCAATGCCTATGATTTACTTGAGCCCCATGAATGTGATAGGAGTGGGATAATAGTGGTCCATGCGCCCTGCAAGGGAAGAGGAGGTGGTCACCTGCTATCTCCAGCCAGGGCACCTTTGGACCAAGCCACAAGCAAAGGTCACTGTGTATTAAAGGCTTCTTGCATCCTAGGTCTCAAATGAACCATGCCTTCCTTATTCTTCTGCTTTTCTACCACAGTATAATAACAGTGTTTGCCAGAAAGTTATCTTCTAACTGAGCTAAGATCTGTTTGTACTGGACTGGAACCAAAAACCGTCTCAGCCCCTTGAAGTATATTAATAGCAAAAGTCAGGTACACATCTAAAATTCCTGGATTCAGCTCACAAGTTAACACTGCAAAATATGTCACACTCAGGCTGGTTCTGGCCAATTGTTATACAACGTAAGACATTTTCAAACTGGTATTTATCAATTTCAGGATGACCCCATTGCTCTAATATTTCTGTGCCATGAATTTCTGAGGAGTGCTGACTTCAGAGCTGACAAAGATGCCAAAAGCTGACTGCTCTCTGCCCCCCGCTACGTACACAGAGCAGTGCAGCACTCTCATCTGCAGGAGTCAGCCAGAGGACTCTGTTTTTGTTGGTTCTTTGCTTTCTGCATGGCTGAGGTTTTCAACCCTCAGAGTCACCAATTTGCCTCCAGGCTGGAGCTTGTAATTAAAGTCTTGGTGCCAGGATTTTGTACATTCTATTCTGCCTCTAGTCAGGATGAGGAAACTTTCAAAGTAATTATCCAATTTTAAAGACAAAAGTAACAAATGGGTATCCAAAGAGCTGTAAGTTTCAATATAGACTATTTCATCATACAGTTAACACAAACACCAGGCCTAAGTTTAGCAGTGATTAAGATTGAAAACTCTGCATAGCAAAAGGGAAATAAATCTGTATTGAGGGAAACTGCTATGGTGGGAAATCTGCCCTCTACACATTACCACCCACAAAGCCATATGGGGATTCCATGGATAAATATGTGACTGCTAGTGAGAGCTGGGTGGGAAACCATCTCTCTACCCCAGGAAACATTTCCAGATTTCAAAAATGTTCCCATTCTGCACCATGGAGGCTGACCAAGCTACTGCTGCCACTGATACCAGATAGCTGGGCATTTGCGTCCAAAGTAAAATACGTTACAGAGAAAAATACATAGTAACAAGATAGGTTTCAAGAGCTAGAGAGTTGGGGGGCAAAATTAACTAAATATCAGACTTTCTCACCCCTAGAATCAGAGAACAAAACTTGGACAGGGAACACCTTATTGCAGTCCTGATAGACCAGCAAAAATAGCGTACAAGAGAATAAACAAAGCCCAGAAGAACAATACCACACTTCCCCTTTCTCTTTTCAAATGTAAGTTCTTTAGTGTGATAGGATCTGGTTATTGGATCGTTTGGGACTGAATATCACTGAACAAATCAAGAGCACCATAATCAAGCTGGTGGCCTATGCCCTGCTGCCTTCTTTCCTGATGGCTCTGTGACTGGAGCCACAACAAAATCTAACTATCCTGATGTATGCTCTTGATCAAATCATAGATGCAATTCCATTTCCGGGTCAAAGGAATGGTGATGGGAGCTCCTTCAGTGCCTTTCTACTTTTCACTAACTCTAAACAAAAGTTTTCATCACAGATTGCCAACTACACTAGTAGACTGTCAGTGGAGTATTCAATACCTTATTTTACAAAGGCCCTTGATAGTCAAACTCCATTTCATAATCCTTATAAACATGTGAATTTTATGCATTTTAAACAGCAAAGATGGCAAAAACCTGAAATTTGGAAGATTACATAGAGATAAATGATGACCGCACTTACCACACTATTACTTCAGCTAATATTCAAGACTATATTTCTTGTGCAGACATGAGAAAGCTGATTATGTTATCCTGCTACATTATATTCAAAGCACTACAGGATTTTTATCGCTTCCCGTGCTTCCAGAACATTAATTAGGTTATGCTGCTATGGCTTTGAAAATTTGAAGTACAATTGCCATATATTACTCTCCTTGACAGGTTGATGAGTATTGAATTTAATTTCACAGTTTTGATATTTCAAATAAAGACATATAAAATTCAGAATAAAGAGGGTTTTTTTGACTGGTATAGTGTGCCTGTTTTGTATTTTTTTGGCACACCTTATACCAGGAAGAAAATAATACATTTTTCCAAAGCCTCATGATTTTTATAGAGAAAGAACAATCTTCTCTAAGGATAAAAGACATTTTGGGATGCTGTGTTTGAATCCAGTGCTGCAGCATCATCTCAACTAAATGTTCTTCCTGTATATATAGGAAAGGAGCCATCAAAGCACTTGGATGAACTCGAATGTCTGATGTATACAATGCAAATATTTTAGTAGCAGTGAAACATTGTCCAGCTGTCTCTTCTAAGCTTTCAATCCAGTTTAGCAGGAAGCCAAGTGGTCCTAGGCTGCTACATAAATTTGGTGACATCTGAAAGAAGTGGTGTGCTCAGTTGGACAGACAGGTTTTGCATGGGAATATGTCGCATTAGGAAAGTTATAAAGCAGCTGGAGATTTAATACGGAATCTGTGATGGATAAAATCCAGGGCTACTGGCTGTGCTACTGCCTGCCCTTAGTCACACCATCTCTATTCAACCGACACATGCAACATATTAACAATGCAATAATTAGTACACATTCCTGTCTGCTACTTAAAACTTCACTCCCAGATGCTGCTTTGGTCTGATCTCAGTTTTATTACCTTTGATGATTCTCTGCACTTCGTAATACCAGGCTCCATTGCTATTCATTAGACTCAACAGTGGTTACACAGACACTAGCTGAAGCCAGGTTTCTAACAGAAATGTCCCTGCTTTTATTCCATGTGGCTAACTTCTGTAAATTACTGTAAATCCTTCATACAAATTCCCTGCAATATATGTTCCTGCATGTGTGTATCTGGGCAAAACAACTGCAGCCAGGAGAACAAAACCAGGCAGCTAGATAACAACACACTAATAAAAAAGAAAACCAAATCGAAACAAAACCAAACTGAAATGAAAATTAAACCAACCAAAAATTCCCCTCACCCAACCCAAAAAAAGCCAAAAAAACCTCTTATTTTGCAGTAAACCACCTTGTGTAAGATATCTTGCCCTCTCTCTACTCTTTTCAATTCTTTTGGTTTCTCTACACCCGTGACACTATAAGGCACCTAATGCCCTCCCACAACTGGGCAGTAAGACCTGGTCATCTTATAGATACATTTCTGCTAAGCAAATGTTCATGATCTGTATGTCAGCGGTGATATTTTTGTTTAAGGTATTAAGGTATGCACATTTGGACATGACATTATCAGTAGATACCCAAAGGCTTAGTTTCCAGCATCAAAGATTTCAAATTTCTTTTAATTTAAAGTAAATATTAAGGGAAAGGCTTCATACAATTACAAACTGTCAAGGTTTGTATTGGACTGATCAAAAAAATCATACTTTAGAACTTCTTTACCTGCTTCTTTCCTTATTGCTAAAGCAAAATATGCTATGATAAAGGGGAAAAAAACCCCTAATTACCTAGTTTGCAACAACTGGAAATATTCACAGTAAAGCCAGAAATTTTGAGGCTTAGCAGACGTTGACTTTAATGAACATCCTGGGACTGAGTTGTTGCAAGTGTTTATACAAGTCTTTCAAAAAGGAATGGAGCTGGTATTTTTGTCTTCATGGAAATCTTTTTTAACATTTTTATTCAGTAAAACCTAAACCAGAAAAAAAATGCTCAGAAGAAAGACTAGTACATGTCTCGACTGACACCACAAACCCTTTGGAAGTGCTAATGCTGATTTCCAGGAAACTTTATTTCAATCTATCTTAAGTAGATTACATTTTCAAATTTTGACTGACTTTCTTTTTGCCTAGGAAAGTGTCTAATTTCACTAATTTTCTGTTATATTCCTAACTACAATTTCAGTCTTTCCCTAGATTTTTCTGACATGTATTTTACAAATGCCACCTCTCGTTGCACAATGAACATGAATTTAAGAATGGTGCAATGGTCAAGCTTTTGTTACCTTTGATGAGAAATTTTTCAGCGTGGACATTTCACATCATTTTCTATTTCCAGATATGTTTTACACTTCTCTACTTACTGAAGGGATGGAATGGAGTAAACAAACAAAACCAACAAGCTACTCAAATTCTTTGGATCAGACAATGATTAATTAAGTGTTAGTGACCATGAAGTGTGTCAAACCAAACAAGGGACGACCGGAGCTTGTTTGCCACACTCTTAAACCTACTTATGAAACATATAACTGGTCATCTTGATAATGGAAAAATAAACAACAAACAACTCATAAAAGTTGGGGGGTGCAGATTTTGTTCAATTGAAAGTGTTTGGGCAACTCACAAAGAAACCAAAGCTGATCCTGCAAACTCCTCCAAGTGACATTCAAACTCAAGAAAATTATCCAAGAAACTATAATAGGGTTTTGATATAAAGAATGCCATCCTTAAAATCGTACATATACTCTACTTAAAAAAACAGAAAACGCTGCACTCATTTTGAAAATCAAGACCTCATTTGATGTAAGATAATAAGGTGTGCTATATCCCACAGGCCAGCTTCTAGCACTGAATAAGTAACTCTCCTTTTCTGGCTTGCATTATGAGTTATAAGACCTTTTCCCCAGTATGTGGTTCCCCTGGGACCAGCAACATCTAGCATGTCCAAAAGGGATGTTGGCAACACAGGCTCTTGCTTACAGGGAATAAAACCTCCACTTAAGACTGTCCTATTCAAAGCATGCACTTTCCATGTTGTCCTCTCGGAAAAAAAAACCACTGCCACAATCCAGTTAACTGCTATTTACAGGCATTATTATATCAACAGCTTAGTCTGTTTCAATTAATATGAAATAGAATTCAACTGTCCTTCCACCCACTCTCCTAAAAAAACATTAAATATAAACTTAATTTAACAACACTCTGCCAAAATTTAATAATTTCATTAACTGGACTACCTAACACTCTTTTATTACACAACATACTAAAATTATATAAACATAATTTTTGGCATATGTGTATTTTAATTCAAAACCAGAGTTGGACAGCACAATGCAACAATTGGCAAATCACAACCTTATCTTGGCTTTTGTAGTAATAGTGTCCAAACAAAAGTAGACATTTACTGGCAACACCAAACAGCAGAACTCACGTCTTTTTCTTTTCACAATTCACAGTATCATGTTGGCATTTGTTATACATTTCTAAGCACATTTTGACAGCTAAAAATGTCCCACATCATACCTCACTGTAATGGCTGTTTTACATTATATTTTTGTATCTAATCCACTTAAAAAAATGATGATCCAATTATTTTTGGTACAAAAGAATTCCTTAGAAATTCTGGTAATTAAATCTAGCAACCTGGAGAATTCCTTGAGTGTTCTATGATTTTTTTTTTTCTGTGATCTCATATAGGCAAATTCAAGACAGCTCCTATGCAAGCAGTGTCCAAGTTGCTTCAAGCATACAAGCCATATCAAACAGATTTAAAAGATTATTGTGCTGCTGCTCTGAAGAAGCAGGAATGAGGTGAGACAGAAGTGAATTGCCACACTTTGAGCTCGCTGGCTGACCTTCCAACCCTTCCTCAACTTGTTCCTGCACACTCCAAAGCATAAAACTGCCTCCTCTCTTCAAAAACAGTAAAGAAAATGGTGTTGGAATGTAAGAAAACATTATAACAAGAGATAAAGGGAAGCAGCTACTTGCCCTTTCATTTCTTTGTTTTGCATAGGAGATAAGTGATTTAACTGGAGTTTGGTCTGAAATAAAGTAATCTTAAATGAGACACGATTGTCCTGAGGACTGTGTTTGTTTGAAAACCTTATGCTTTCTGTTTTTAACATAGCATCTACATGGATTCTATTAGAAAGAGACCAGTGATGTTTACAATGCAGTCTTGACAACACTTCTGTTTAAACAGTTTTAATATTTTCCCAATGAAATTAAGCCTTCAGCTAAACAGAGAAAAAAAATTTCTTAAACCTGAAAAATGTGCCTACAGAACCTCAAAAGTTCTTGACAAATACAGTATATGCAGGTGTTCTACCAAATTTACTACAAGCTTTTATTAAAAAAAGAAAGATTAAGTACTTTAAATAAAAATGAAGGCTTTAAAAAGGACTGCTTAGCTGTTAAATGTTTGTAGGACAGGTGGGAATCTTTTTGCTTATATATATGAAGGAAATATCGCACAGAGGCTATGCAGCTGACCTATAAATTTATTTCTATGCATAAATGAGTCATGCAAAATGTACAAGCATGTATGAAAGCTTCAAAATGCAAGTGCAGGGGCTGGGCAAGTGCAGCTCTCATGCTTTGTTAATGATAGCTTCTCCCAGATTGTTTATGTAGTGTGCTGAGAGTGTCAACTGATGTGGAGAGCACTGGAAACTTTCAGGCGTAATTAACCTCTGCAGCCTCTTAATGTAGTTTCACCTATAATCCACAGGTCCATATCAGAGAAGAGCAAAGAGTTTGTTCAGGCCCAATTGAAACATTTCACAGAGAAGTGACTGATTAAAGCCAGACATACAGACAGTAAAAGAAAAGGAAAACTGGGAAAAAA
>VWZT01003602.1:86900-103964 GCA_013397055.1 Pachycephala philippinensis | reverse complement strand
AAGCCTCCCCCATGTCCAACAGAGTCAATCCCAGCCAGCTCTGAGATGGACTTGCCACTGTCCAAGGCCAAGCCCATCAGTGATGGTGGTAGTGTCTCTGGGATAATGTGTTCAAGAAGAAGTAAAAAACTGTGCAATTGTAGATGAAGAGAGAAGTGAGAACAAGTGAAGGGAACAACTCTGCAATCATCAAGGCTAGTGAAGGAGGGGCAGGAGGTGCTCCAGGCACTGGAGCTGAGATTCCCCTGCAGCCCGTGGTCCAGACCATGGTGAGGCAGCTGTGCCCCTGCAGCCCATGGAGGGCCATGGTGGAGCNTGGAGGGCCATGGTGGAGCAGAGATCCACCTGCAGTCTGTGGAGGACCCCACAACAGAACAGGCGGTCACCTGAAGGAGGTTGTCATCCCATGGGAAGCCCTCAGTGGAGCAGGTTTGCTGGCAGGACTTCTGACCCCTTGGGGACACATGCTGGAGCAGTTCATCAAGAACAACAGCATGTGGGAAGGACTCATGATGGCAAAGTTTGTGAAATACTGTCTTCCATGGGAGGGAGTCCACACTGGAGCAGGGGAAGAGCCAGAAGAGGAAGGAGCAGCAGAGACAATGTGTGATGAACTGACCACAACCACCATTACCCTCCCCATACAACTCTCAGGGGGAGGAGGTAGATAAAATTGGGAATGAAATTGAGTCCAGGAAGGAGGGAAGGATGGGGGGAAGGTATTTTAAGATTTGGATTTATTTCTCATTAGCTTACTCTGATTTTGCTCGGTAATTAATTAAATTAATTTCCTCAAGGTGGGTGTGTTTTGCCCATGACAGCAATTGCTGAGTGATCTCTCCATGTCCTCATCTCAACCCACAAGCCTTTCATTATATTTTCTCTCCCCTGTCCAGCTGAGGAAGGGAGTGACAGAGCAGCTTTGGTGGGCACCTGGCATCCAGACAGGATCAACACAACACAAATATAATCATTGTAAATTTATATTGGTACAATGGAAAATTAAGGAAGTATACTGTGTTATCACCAAAAGGAAGTGAAATTACCTGCCTGAAAAAATGCAGAAAGGAGGTAAGATTGAGCTGCCCACGTTTTCTGGCACAGAGCTCCCTTTGGAGTTACTCCTTGTGCACAGAGCAGGTTGTTGCTCACTGGGGACTTGGCTTTTGAGCTCTCTGAGTCAGACCCTTACCCAGCCAGTGCCAGCCCTGCTAGTTCCCATCCCATCTCAGTAGGGCCAGCCACCAGCTTCCAAAAAAGAGGAGCTGCTATGAGTCCACTCCCACCACCTGGGGTTTAGAGAGACCCTAAAAACCAACTCACGAGAAAGAGAAAACAAAAAGACATGTGTGAGTCTTGCTTGTGAATGTGCATGAAGTGCCACTAACGAACTGGTGGCCTGACTAAGCGTTCATAGTCTCACGCTGTCTGTTGCAACATTTTCCCTTTTGTGTGCTCAGGATTTTGGTTTCATCTTTGGAAAAACATCTCCAACCTACAGCCAGCATACTCCATCCTCCATTAGTAAAGTTCATGATAACTTGGCTTCATTCCCAGTTGGAAAGTGTCCTCTACACTAACAAGCCACTGGCCAAATTTCTCCCTGGGCAGCCTGAAAACTGCCAGACAGAAATGAGATCTGTAAAACCCAGCTGACAGCACGAGGTCTATACAGACTTTTCCAGGCCTTTTGCCAGGCCCTAGAGGCCTAGTTTTAGAAAGACAAATTGAAACCATAACTAGCTAGCTAAGCCCTCCTCAAACCCTTTTACAGTGACAAAACCCTGCCCTTGCCAGGCCTAGCCCCTGGTACTGGTACATTGCCAATGACTCTAAAAAGACATAGCAGAAGTCAGGAAAATGTCGATAGAAGGAAATCTGAGGCACACTCCAGCCTCTTCTCCTCCTTTGTGAGGCAGCCCAGAGAAGTGGGGCAGTTACAGGTTCTGGAATTTCCCTTTGTGTGTCCTGCAGGTTTTCTGCTGGGTACTGAAAAGGAAGAAAACAAGCCCCCAGGACTGAGCAGCAGTGCAAGTTCACATCTGGGAGAAAGCATGAGAGAAAAGCTAATCCAGAAACCGCTCTCCCTGGACGTGATCCTGCAGCCTGCTCCTTTCCCTCAGGACACCATCCTCTTAGCAGCACCCACCACTGCTCCCACTCCCATGGGCTGTCTGGGGGTCCAGCTTGCCCAGGGGCTGATTTGAAAAAGCCAGGATTTTTAAAGGACAGATTATTACCAAAAGGGTTTTTTGTATGCTTAGAAATTCATGTAGGACACAAGCCTACAGCAGTTTTTAGGCACACATCCTAAATACCACTAGAAGGAGACAAAATATTTGGGCTTAAGTGGATAATATGTCCTTTCAAGAGTAAGGAAGACATTGCCATTGCTTGATGTTTAACAATGTTCTTTTTTTTCTTTTGAATTAATGTATGCACGGGAATTACCAGGGCAAGAAAGTGGCGGCTGTTTTAGGTGGAGGCACTCTTGTACAGTTAATATGCTTTATTTCTCATAAAGGTATTATGGAATAAAGGACAAGCACAAGTACATTGTGTGCTCAAGTATTAGTGGATATCAAAAAGAAAAGTACATAAGGTCTGGTGTTTGCAAAAGCAAACTGTGCTTATGAGTTATACAAATGACTACAGAGTCCAGTTCTCTGAAGACTTAATGCATTTATTTATAGCTGACTGATCTGGGACTAAAATGTTGGAACAAGTTCACATATTCTTGTTTCTCCTGCCACAGCTTGTAGTTGTCTTATCTTTTTTTTTTCCAGCAACCAAAGGAAAGAGAACCTTTTTTAACCACAGCACTTGTCTCCTTTCCAAGTCATAAAAAAAGTAAATAAACTTTTACTAAGCACAATGCACAAATTGAGGGGAGGATCTTTTCTGTCCTGCAGTCTTTCATCTTGGAAAACCAAACAATAATATTGACTCTTACACAAAACTCCAGTGCACTACAGGAATCTTTCAGTAGAAAGGGAGAAAGGCAACAGAAAAGCAGTCACGGCATCTTACAGGAGAGAACAAGACTTTGATTCTTCAGTGTTCAGTGCCGTCCCACATCTTGGAACAGAAAGGCTTGGCAGTAGAGGAATAAAATAATACATAATCCCTGAACAACTTCCTTACCTAACCACAGTTCCCTCAGTCCATGATTTTACATTCTTTAATTCTTGCCTTGTTCCATGGTGCGTAACACACATTAGTGCTTTTTTTGCAACTAGAAAACAGTTCTCAATGTTGATTTTTGTGCCAATCTGTGATATTTGGGCACATGTTGCTGCACACCTTGAAAAATCCTTGGCATGGAATTAAGGATGGTTTTTAATATGCTTGTCTGTACTTTACCTAGTTTGGTAGAGAACCTTGCATAAATCTTTTCCTGTATGTCTAGGTTTGCATTTTGGATAGATTATCCTATTTTTGAGAAAGCTTTGCAGCGTATCAGAAGATCAGGCTGTTTCTCAAGAGTACACTTTGTGCTATGTATAAAACAACATTAGTGACAGGGTGTGCTTTTTTCAGTTGGAAATGACATTTGATACATTAGCCAAACAGGGACCACAGCCAGATCATAATTGGATATGTATTTTCAACATCCTCAGCCCTTCAACCAATTGGCTGAGACTCCAAGAGGCTTATTAGTAGAAATGCAGTTTTATCTTTTTTGCTAATCTGACTAAAGTGAGACCATCAAAGAAGGAGCCAAAATGAGGGAGGGAAAGAAAGAAAGATGGAAATACCAGACCTTACGTGTCCAGTTGCAGTTCAAAAGAATTATGGCTCATTAGGCTTTGCAGGCAGTGGCAACATGCAGATAGATAACACATAATGGCTTTAAGATGAGGAATATTTTCAAGTTTTAGTATCTGTCCTGACCAAACATTTAATGGCCTAAAGGAAGATTCCATAGGGCAGAATTGGCTGAAACCTAGCATCTTTCACTCTGTTTTCATTTGCTGCTAAAGCAGGTTGAAAAAATGCTGTCACTGAATGCATCTGCAAAATCACACCAAATCTTTTTCAGTCACATAATTTTTTCATTTGTCATTGCACATCTGGAAGAACAGTTTATATATGATGTCACACAGAGAAGAACTTCATTTAGATTTAATTCATGGATTTTGTTGGCTATATTCAAAATTAAGTTTAAAATCCTTCTCTCTTGCACGGTTCATCCTGATGAGGAGTTTGGCATATTTTAGTAAGAATAAAAAAAAGGTAGGGCAGGAACTGTGCAAAAGGCTACTGTGTAAGGGATGAAACTGGAGAAACTTTACAGGAAGTTTTGAACTGTGTGTGAAGTATAAGCCCAACATTTCAGAAAATAAATACCCTAAAATTGATCTAAGCAAAGACTGCTGCTAAAGTAAGGCAACACACGGATACACCCACAGAGAGTTCATTGCAAAATAAAAGCTTGCATGTGCGTTTAACAAACTTGCAAGCTATAAGACGCTTCAGTAAACTGTGCTTTCGCATGCCTTCTTCCAGCTGTTGTCAGCTGATGCCTTTGCCATGTGTGAACTGATGAGTTCTGCTCTGGTTTGACATACAAACTTAGGCAATGAATCAGAAGCACTGAGTTGTAATAAGTCAAAGCTGTAAGGAACATGGAAGCGGCAATCAGCCATCATTCTCTGCTTGACAACAGTCTTGCTGCTACAAAGGAAAATCACCAACCAAAAATTTTCCATTAACAGTTCAACTACTTTGAAATGGAAAGGCTTTGAAAAGGTTTATCTGGACTTTTTTTTACCTTAAGGAAAGAAAAAATTATCAAACTTTTATCAGACAGTGGTCTAAATGATTCTATTACATACCTGACAACGATCAGTACCAGATGCCATCTAGAAGCATTAGGGGATGTCTATACACCCTTTTTCTCTGAAGTGGTTAGAGTTAAATAAAAGTCAGAGAGATATGTCTGAGGACTTAGTTAATTTTAAAGTCAGCAAGACATCCATCTTTTAGAGCACAGCACAAGGGAGGTAATTTAAACTAGTTTGGCAAAACAGTTGAAGAATCAGAGTCAAGCAAGTTGAGTTTCACCCCCCATTGATTGGTAAAGTTCAGCCACATGGTGGTCATCAACAGTGAGATGAATTGTGGTCATTGGTTCTTCTCTGGTGCTTTTCCCATGTCTGAACCCCATGTGGAGTAACTGGGAAGGTCTGTCTGAGGGTTCCTCACACCATGGAATGCAGTGGGGTACCTGGTTTTCTCTGAGCCACTGCTCTGGGATGAGACATGACAGACGTCAGAGTTTTACACCTTAGGGAAAATCCATGGGGTGATGGTTTGTTCGGTCTCTGTCTGAAATTTTCCATTTCCTAAGATGTTCTTGATGTATAAGCGAGAGGCTGAAGGGGTATTTCTAAACCAGAACAAATTCACATCTAACCACAAAATCTCCTGCAAAGCCCAATCACTCTTCCAATGGTATAATGCTACTTTCCTTCTGGTCCCCTTTTCAGCTGCTCCCAGTATTGTCAGGTAGGGCCAGTGAACAACATCTCCTCCCATGGTCAGAGCTTTTCATTTTGCCTTATTCTTTGCTCCCTGGCTGCCTGGCCACAGGGCTGCCCGCTGTGGGGAACAGGGACTCTTCCCAAACACCGCCTTTCCACTTCTCACGGGGGATAAAACCCTGGAGCTTCAGACACTTTAAAGATTTAAATAACATGTTTAGCTTCACAACTAGGGTGGGCTAAAACCATGCAAGCAGCAATTTGATCACTTATAATCATCTGGCCATACCCTTGGCAAATTTCTAATCCATAACAGCATATTACTGAGCCAGAAAACATTTACAGTTTTTCATTAGCCTCTCGAGATGAAGTAATGAGAAGGGGGTACTAAAGTCCAAAATAAATTGTTTTGCACTCTTTCACTCATATTCACAAGTAATTCAAACAAGCCCTTAGCTTTAAGCATATGAAGTCTTTAGAAGGTAGGGATTTAAGCAAGTGCAGAATTTACTTCATACAAAGTATGGTTCTGTTTCTTTCTGCAGTGTTCCTAATCTGTCTTTACATGCTTTCTCATTTTATGGTAGATGCTAACATTATTTAAGCACATCTACTGAAAATCTTTCTCTTAAAGAGCAAAGGTGGTTGACTAAACACCATCTCTGGTAAAACATCTGTACAACAACGTGCTACCAAGGAATTTTGCTGTTTATACCATAGCCGTAAGAAATCAGCACTATGTAAAACCAGAGTCTGTAAGCATCAAATTTGGCTCGATTTCTTACAGATTTTCCAGGCTAAAACTCAGTGATTCACAGGTTGTTCAAATTTGCTACTGTGAAATATTTTCTTTATTCAATTATTTTGCTAATATTCTTTAAGAATTGTTCATCTTTTCTTTACAGATGATTTTTTTTTCTGCTGATCTGTTAATATTCCTTTTAATTCATCTCATCTTGTGAAGATATTCTAAAGAGAAGTATAGGTGATGGATAGTCAGTCCAAACCATATGCCTCTGATAAAAAGTCTCAGGTAGCTAACCCACCATGATAAAATACATGAAACTTTTGAGATGCACAAAAAATTATTCATGATCGCTTTGCTACTGGACTGTAGCTAATGCAGACTACTAACTGTTAATGAAGTAGGCATAAGGGTCTGAATTATGGAGAGTATAGTATAATGATGATTTCATTTACTGTAAGTCCGCACTGTAAGTAGAGTTCTGGTAGCCTGCAAACACAGCTGGGAAGCAAAAACTCCATATGGCTGCAACATTCCATGATAAAAGTTGGAATTTTGCTCCGTCCCCTAAAAAAACTCCAAACCCCACAGAACTCGATTTCTAAACCTGTGAAATAAAAGCGTTGTTAAGAGTCATGGCACAAGGGGCCCTGCAAATACATGAGGATGCTTGCTGACAACTGGGGTCATTTTGTAGCTGTACCATGCCATAGTGGCATATATGTTGCAATAACTGCCAGTGTATGAAATGCACACATAAATTTTGATAACTGTGTTGTGAATGATTTACCACTGAGTTACACTCAAATCAGACAAGTAAGCCATGGTGTATTTCTGTTAACTGATAACTTCAGCCAGACCCAAGATGGTATCTTCAAATAAGTGGGGGTGTTCTAGTGAATTACACTTTTAAAAAAAGTTGTCTATCTGCCTATCTTTGCTCTTTTATGGATCACATTACTAGCAGAACTGGAAAATTCCCAGTAGGATGAAGAGTTTATACATAATACAAAGCATATTTAATTTTCTTTGGCTTGTCTTAAAAGCATGGGTCTTTAGTTAGGTGAACTCCTGCTCGTTGTAGCTGACGTTTGCAAAAATTTCTTTTGATATAATGGATCTTTGTCCAAAAAAGAAAGCAGGAAGCAAAATTCAAATCTCCAGGAACAGTCCTCAGAATTTAATCCTTTGCCTTAGCGTGGGTTTAGCCTGAGGAAAGACTTAAAGCTGTCTAACTGGATACAGGTATACAGCAGCAGAATGCAGGTCTGCTAGTGGGGCCTGGTGAAACATGGGGAGCAAGACACATAGGAACATGCCAGCTCTTTTGCCTTGGAGCTGCTTGGCACACTGAGCAGCCTGGGTTTAACCATTAAGTGATTGCACGCTGGATTGCAAAGCACCTATGAGCTGGATGCATGTAAACAACGCCAAAACCAAATCTGTAGGATTGCACCTACCAGCTGAAATCTACAGGCCAGAAAGGGAAGTAGGAGCGAGGCCCCAGCTCCACCTGGGAGCTGGGAAGTCTGGGGTCCCAGGCAGTATCTACATTCCAGATTGCACACCTGCAGTGAGATGTCCCTGGGAGCTGTCCCTCCTTATGATGGCATGATTGGCAGTGGCAGGGGGAGGAAATACCTCCATGCAAGCTCCAGGAAAAGGGCCTCTGCTTCTTCTCTGATGTAAATCCAGGCTGTGGCACTGGTTTCAGTCCTATTCGTTCAGATTTGGCTGAGGGTTGAGAGCCCCTACAACAACAGAGAGTGAAGGAAAGAGAAGGGGAAAGGCAGAGGCATTTGGAGATAATTATCATGTACATCCTGGGGCCTGTGATGTTCTCAGCTCCTCCTTCAGAGTGCGGTGGGAGTGAGGGAGCAATGCTGGTTTCAGTACCCTTTGGTGGACCTTAGGCAACAGCTCCTGCTTGGGCATGCAGTCTGAAAGCACCCAGTGGAAGGGGCTGGATCTGGAGCCTCTCTGGAATGCCAAGCCCAGGACTGGTAGATGCAAGGATACAAAGCCCTGTCTAGCTCTCTGAGAGGCAGAATGGGAGAGTCCCAGAGTCAGCTTCACTGGTGCTTACCACATGCTTAAAATCCAGCATATTCTAGCTTGCTCTCCTGGTTTGCAGCCAGATTCCTCTGCTCCAGGCCCATAAAATGGGGGAAAGGGTGGTGCCTGAGCTGTTTCACAAATGAATGGCTGTAGGACTTGCAGGAAGGCTGCCTGAGAGAACACCACCCTCAAAGCACATGTACCAGTCCTAGTCCAGAGTCCTGCTGGGACTGGTGAGGGGCCAGGCTGAAGGTCTGGCTGCCAACTTAACAGCCTAATTAAGAAGTGAAAAAAAGAGGTTGCTGAAAAACTCTCATCCGCTTCAAAGTACCTGGTGAGCAAGATACCGTTATCTTGGCAGTTGGTGTCTCCACGAGGAAATCTCTCCTACCAACAGCTGTCCTGCTACAGCATGGTGTGCAGTGGCATCATGACAGTGCCCTGGCAAGAAAGATGGTGGATCAGCTGGAAAAGGTGCACCCTTGCCCATGGCATGGTTTACAGACCCACGCTCAGATGGGCTTGATGGCCAAAGTATTCCTCCCTGCTCTGCCCCCATTCACTGCACTAGTGTGGCTGCCACACAACTCCTGCTTCAACATGTTGTGTGCTGCAACAGAATTTAGGCTATATCAAAATGAAACATAATTGTTCTCAACAGTGGTATAATATAATAGCTACCTCCAGGAGCAACCCCTCCATTTGTGAGGTTTATGCCAAAGACTCAGGAAATCACACATCTGGTTTGCTTTATCTCCCTTCTGTGGGCTTGCTGAGGATTGAACTGTGGATTTATTCTCTAGTCTGGAGCGAAGGACAATTTACTTACCAGGACAAAGTAGGGACTGAATTATAATTCAGCTATAGTCCAAACTGTATTTCTCTGCAGCTCCATTATTCTCTGCAGCTCACCCTGCTGGTGGTGTAGACTGGCTCTGGGAGCTGGCAAGGAGACCAGCACACCACACAGGAGCCCCAAGGTGCAGTCCTTGCCTGAGATCCATTCCCACAGCCCCTACCTAGCATGGGCCACCAGGAGCATCCCTGGAGCAGCAGAGACCTTCACCACGGATGGGGAAAAGTGGGAGGTCCATGCAGTGAGGGCAAAGCAGGCATTTTACCACCATTAGAGAACGAGTTGTTACAGAATACACTCAGCCTCCAAAGCATTTGTGTCTGCTTCTAGCACCGGGCTGGGGGACAGCCAGCTGGTGCTGCCCAGGGGCAAAGACACAGTGCCAGCCAACATGCAGCACTACCACTAGTGGCTGAACACCTAGGTGCTGCCTGCCACAGTCAGTCCCTCCTCCTTTCAGGGCAAACATCTGGAATGCAGAGGGAACTGGGGCATCAGATGTCTCCTTCTGCACCAGAACCAAAAGAAGAAGGCCGTGCACCCTGGTTGGTATTAGTGTGTGGTGCAATAGCCAGGCACAGTTTTGACTGTGTGAGCATCACCACCGACCCCAGTTCACCATTTCTGCAACAGAAAATAACTTTTTGATGAAACATGAATATAAAAGAGGGAAATGCTTTCCCAAAAAATGAGGGGGTTCATGGCAAGTAGCAAGAGCTTGGAAACTCAAAATTGCTGTCTTTTTAAAAAGAGAGCAGAAGGTTAATGAACACTGGTTTTTAGTGTAACTGTGTTACAAACATAAGTTCCCATGTGCTCTGGAGAGCCAGCTTATTTCTGCCCTAATGAGCAAGCTGAAACACAGCCTCGTGTATGCTGCCAAAGGCAGAGCCAGAATACTCCAGCACAATAAAAATTCTCCACTGCCCTCAAGCCTCCATCTAAAATTGTATCCAAACCTGAACTGAATTATTTCTGAAAGAGTAATTACTTCTTGATTACTTTTTACCAACCCCTAGGCTCCCAGGCTCCAGGCAGAAGTCAAACTGTCAGATGTCAAAAGGGAGAGAGAGAAAAAAAAAAATGTTCATACAGCTATTCCAGCCCAGCTGGAAGAAAGGAACACAATAAATCTTTTCTTGTGGGAGCTCCGGACCACCTTCCAGAGACTATGTTTCTTCTGATGCATTTCTGATAAGCCTCCAAACCCTGACAGGATGCTGACCTGCCCTTGCTGCATATCATGGGAAAGGAGGGGAGGAGAGCTTGGCACCAGCAGCGAGACACAAAGGTGAGAGCACATGGAGGACAGACCATCTCCACTGAGTTTCTTTTCAGCCCTCTGTGGAGGTGGGCTAGAAAGGGGTCTGGTTCTTCTCTTCCACCCCAACGAAAAGCCAGCACAGGTCCCCCACCCAGCAAGCACCTTTCACCACCAGCGAGGTGCCGTGACCGCTGTGGTGCAGGAGTGCTCCCCCCTGCCAGGAGCTGCCTACCAGCCCTTGCCCAGACCAGGTGGTGGTGCATTTTCAAACTCTCCCTCCTCTCCAAGCTTCACTCGTCACATCCAACCCTTCCAGAGAGAGTTTGAATTCTTCCCTATTTGGCTGTCTTGACTGGGCATGACAGCTGCTCGCACACAGCACCCCCAGTTTTCCACATCATCCTATGGAGCACACAAACCACTCACAGGCAGACTGCTGGATCCAGACAACAGTTCAGGCTGGGTGGGGATTTTGAAGCCCAACACATCACTTTACTGTTGACTGCTTTCCATGCCAGAGTCCTGTCACTGATAATTCTTTTTACACCAAAGATACTTTGTACTCCTGTATTTTCCCCAGCACATTTTAAATGACCTTTTCCTTTCTGAGCATGGATAATGGGTACTGGATGCAGTATTCCTTGAACAGGTACGTTTCTTTTTTCCACAGTGTCATGTGAGGCTTTCTCTTTTGCTTTTTATACATTTTAACAGATCCGTACATTAAACTTTCTTAGTATGGAGCTTTTGCTAGTGAAGAATATTTCTCTGTGATTCCAATCCTCCTAGATTTCTTCTTGAGAGACATTTGCTCATTTATAGTCTATCCATATGTATGTAAGGCTAGGGCTGTTTTTCCCTGCATGCATAATGCAAAAGGCTCTTTTTTACCGTTAAATTTCATCATGGCAGTTTATCACCCAGTCATTCATTGTCAGTGAACACTGAGAAAGTAATTTTTCCCCAGCATAGCTAATGGAATTATGCATGCCTTTTCCTTTGTGGGGTGAATATCACCAATGCTGCAGCCCTTGACCAGATGTCTTGGTTATAGCTGTTGTATTTGAGTGAAGAACGCTGGAAGGAATGTGAGGTCTAATTCATTGTCAAAAGAAAGAGTCTGATCCTGAACATATTTTATTCCTGTAAGTATTTTAAATGATGGCTTCCTTCCCTCGTTTCTCTTTGATTCAGCAGATGCTACGTAGCATCAGGACTACTTTGGGGAATATTTCATTCGATGTCACCATGCACTGTTTGGGTTGGATTTATATCCATAACTTCCTTTGACCACAAGGATACCACATATTTTATATTCCTGAGTATATAAAAGCCAAGTGGCTAGATATGGAGCTTCTGTAGGCATGTAAGTCCATTTCTAGGATGAAAAAGGAAAAGAATAGGAAGCATACAGCACAAACTGGTGTGTTACTCTTTGCCTAAGGTTCCCATCTCGCACATCAGATCTATTATCTCAAAAAGGCTTTGTGAAAGAATCAAAAAGCTGTATTTTCACAAAACAGTGGATCAGAAATAGTCCTGGATTAGGGACAAGGCCATGGTGACTGAAGTGGGTGCTGACATCAGGCAGGTCAAAAGGGAGCTGCCATGGGCTTTTAGACCAAGAATAAGGTCAATGGGCTTCTTGAGTAGACCAAAGCCAAGGAGAAAGCTCAAAGGAGATCTGTGTTGTTCTCCTGACTAAGTGATCTAATGTCAATAGAAAACGCTAATTTGGATTTTAGTCCAAATTCATTATGTCTGGCAGACAATTCAGCCTGCTCATGGATCCAGAATGATAGTAGTATGAAATTAACAGGAAAAAATATGACTATTATTAACTTTGAAAAATGTGAGGCCTATAAAAAGATCAAAGAGATGCCTATCATCAAACCAAGACAGTTTCATTTGCCCTCAACAGTGGGTGTATGAGCAAACAGAAATTCAACTAGCAGAAAATGTATTAAGGTGTAGCTCTGACCAGAAAATTATTCCATGGCTTCCAATTTATGTATCTGTATTCAGCTGTAGTATTCAAAGCATTTTGTGGCATTGTCTTAACATATTTCTTAAGTGACTGATCTTTCTTCTCAGGCTAAGCAAGTATCTTGTTCAAATTCCATTTTATTTTTCAAATAATTTAAAGATCTATCTTCTCACAGCAGGTCATTACTGTAAAAATTATACATGACTGATAAATCCATATTTATCTTGCTTACTGAGTATCTCTGCATCTATTTTTTAGTGTATTCTCCCTTTTTATTTTAGAGAACATCCATAAGACATTTGACTCCCCATGACTGTTTTCTACACTCACCATTAATTTAATTTAGAGGGAGTTAAAGTCTTGAACTAGTAGGTAAGTATTCACACAGAATAGAAATACAGGAAGAAAAAAGCATGTTGAAAAGCTTAACCTAATATTTTATTTTAATCAGGCCTTTTATTTTTCCCTCAAAGGGTAATAAAAATAATGCACACAAGTCAGCACAGTTTCATTTCCTCAGGAGATGCACAGACCGAGTATTGTATCAGGTGTTATGAGGGCTTCTGTGGGAAGTGTGGTCTCTTTGTTTGTCCTTTTTACCCCGTCAGGCAGTGAGGGAAATCTGAGTAACTTCTTGAGACATGACCTATGAGTTTTCCCCACAAGTTTTTTCCTAAGGCTGGGTGAAAAGGGAGGTGTTGGCAGCTGTGAGGGAAAAGACGACCAAAGAGGAGAGGGTGAGGAGGAAAGCTGCATTATCAAGCCCTAATATAGGTCAGACCAGGACCCCATGGCTTGCAGCAACTGGGACAGGCTCCATGAACAATCTTTGATTTCAGCTGCCTCAATTTTTTTGAGAAATGGGTAGAAACAGGAACAATTTTGATGTAGCTACACTGCTTCAGACAGTTGCTTAACTACACTGTCTTGGATCAGGGAGCTGTTTTATTAAAACCAACCAGGTTTGCCTGGGTGCATGTTTCAGATAGCTGTCTCTGGTTTGGGCTTGTTTTCACATTTCATGTGAGACTTATGCTCCCTTACCAGCTTCTCTTTGCAGCTCCCTTTGCCCTAGCCTATGGCTGCCAGAAATATTTCATTGATAGAAAACCAGAGAACGTCTTTTATTTAGTGGGAGTGACCAATTTAGAGCAGAAGCGGGGGCAGGGGAGAAAACACATCTGCCAGATATCAGATTATATATTCCAAAGCTGAAGTGTTTGCATAACTTTTCAGTGGCTACCATTTAAAGAAAGAAAACCACTGATGGGCCTTTTCTTAATATATTCGTCCAAGTTTGACATGTTCACTGTGTACTGCCAGCAATCGTTCTGTACTTGGAAGGTGAAGTTACTCGTATCTCCACTGTGGCCCCTGTGCCAGATAGCAAGACAGGACAGGCCTCCCTCATTTTCGCAATCCTGGCATTCAGCTGCCAGCAGTGCTGAGGGTTGCCCTGCCCTCCACACGCACAGGGGCCCTTGCCTCCCAGCCCGGGAGAGCGTGGGCTTGTTTGAGTGCCACTTGTGTGTTATCAATAATGACATCTAGAAAACATTCTTTTGGCCATTTTGGTTTGTTGCTCAGTAACTCAAAAGAAACTGTCCGGCATTTCCCTTTGGAGGAAAGGAAAATGTGACAACACACAATTTCAGCATTGGCGTTTGCAGCATCCCTATCACTGGCCAGATTTTTTCTTTACTAAGGAATTATCCAAGCAGATTTCCTCTTCTGAGCAGAAGGTGCTCAGATAAGCCTTCCCACTCCGTGGCTATTGAGCACATGTCTCAATACAGCTTTGCTCTCTTTGATTGAAGCCTGAGGGTTTTCAAATTCTTCTGGAGCTTTTTTTGCTAGCAGCCACCCTCCTTATGTTGCTCAAATTATAGCTTGGTGAAATCCATGAAGCCCACGTACCTTCCACTTGCAGTGGGATGGTGCTTGGGCCACCTGGGCCACTCTCCCATTGACAAGTATGAGCTGAGTTCTTCACATTGGGGAAGGGCATTTTCTATTTTTGCTGCAAGCCAAAGCTACCAAGTGTTTTCTCTGAAATGACAGGCTGTATGCCAAATAAGAATTCACAAATGAACCCTGTAATTAGATAATGCATTACAATCAGTGGGGGGAAAAAAAAAAAAGAAAGCAGTCTGTGGAGACAATTAGCACTGTTTAACTGGTTTTGATTGCCCTGTTAAAGGGCAGAGTGAGACCTTTGATGTTCTTTCATAGCTGAGATGTACTAAAACCACGTGTAATAGCTTACATTTAAGGCTTTGGCAAGATTTTTTTCACTCCCCATTTCTCTTCAGTTCTATCAAAAAAACTCAAGGTCTGGAGTTAGAGCAAACTAGCAGCTTTTCCTAGAGATTTTCTTAGAAATTTGCCCTTTTATCTCCTATTTTCAGAGAAAAAGATAGCCTCATGATGCACTTCAGGTACAATGAACAGTAAGATGGCACCCACTGGTGGGAGATGAGTGGTTTAGGAAAGAGACAAATTACATACTTTTTTATCACCAGTTGAAGTTTCTCTCTACACTGATAAGAGTGTATAATTCTAAATGTGTAAAACTGTTAAGTTATAGTGTTTCACCCCAGCTGTACTACAGATATCTTCCCTAGGAATTTTTTGTAGTGGATATAGCCATTTATGTGAATGCTTTGTAAAATCCTTGACTCCTAAGAAATGAAATGCTATCAGATAAATAGTGGATATTATTTGTGTGTGCTGACACTAACTTTGAACCTTCTGCTTGGAGAATGATGTTAATCAAAATTACCTCCAGAATTTTCTTATAACCAAATTTTTTCTACAATTTTAATTAGTTCAAAACCCATTCTGTACATGCTGTTAGTGTTAGCCAGTTTCTTTAGACAAGTTATTGCATATTGGTATATTTTCTTGTTGTTGGTATATTTTATGTCTTGTATTCAGACATAAACACCTCTTTCTCCTTTTATTTGCATCTTAATATGAACACTGTGGACACAGACTACAAGAGCACACTGTATAAAGGAACATGATTTAAAGCCCAAAAAATCCATCATTCCAAATGCAATGCTGCTCTGAAGGTAGTTAGATTTTGGCTGCCTTCAGCTTCACCCATTTCTAACTTCAGTTTCAATTCTCTTCCATCTCCAGTAAAATAAATTCTGGGTTAGGAGAGTGGTACAAAAGGGTTAGTTGTTATGCAGCAGCACTGGGGGTGGTTGTGCAAGGAACAAGCTGGCTGCGGTTCAAATGGTCATCTGAACACAACAGCTCAACCCCCTTCTTGCTGACTGATTTATCAGCACGTCCTGTGACATTTGAGTCTCACTGTGTGTCAAGCTTCATTTCCACACCAGTTTCACAAACTAGCTGGTTTTCCACCACTTTTCCATCACCTGAGCAGACTTGAGGAGCAGTACACCACTACAATAGGTTGAAGCTTTAAGACTGCCATGGTGCTCAAATTCAGCAACTGCTAATTAAGGCTACAGAGTCCCCAGAGAGTCCTCTGCTCTGCAAATGTCAAAGGGAATCCCAGCATGCAGTTTCTGAAATCTTTTCAGTTCCGCGTAGTGTAGAACAAGTTACAGGAACATATCTAGCTATTTTCTGTCTGTGGAAAGGCATGAACAAAGCCTAACTTTGAGTAAGAAGTCAGTTGAATCCTGTGTAACTGTAAGTGCCATGCAAAAAAGTCAAAGCTCTGCAACATAATTAGGACTGAGAATCCCTCTTCTTTATTTGCAAACTGTGCTTTAAAGTGGTTTTTTTCAGGTTGAAACCATTAACTTTGGCTGTGCTCCATTTTTTCAGGCTGTACACTATTTCACTGGATAACTTTTCACATGTGGTTTAACAACACCCCCACAGCAGCTCTAGGTGCCGAAGAAATCAGGAAGTGGAACAGCACAAACAAGGGTGGTCACTGTGAGGGAGGGAATGCTTGCAAAAGGGCTTATGTGGAGGCAGATGCCAGGTAAATATAAATTCCTCTTAACTTATTTCAAGAAAAAATAAAAATAGAATCTCTAAAACCAGAGCACTGTATAGCCTAGCTGAACTTACCAGCTTCATCAGTTCTCACTCCCAGTGGCCTCTATCACTTTGCTAACAGGTATACAACCTGTGCTTTTATAAAATATTATTTTCTCATGAGCCATGTGACATCCACCTATGCCCTTTATATACAAGCATATATATATATGTGCCATGTAGGTGGTACATTTTTGCAAGTCCTTCCTCTGCCAGGTTTACACAGAACCAGGGGATTACTGTTCACATCATCATTAGTCTAATAAAGCAATACTTCAGACTGTTAGGTCATTCACTAAGAAGAGTGAATTAAAAGTTATCTTGAGAAGACATATTTTTCTCAGGGTTAAATTCTCTCATTCTCTTCCAGGAAAAAAAAGTTTGCGAAGGAAGAAAGGAGGCAGGCACTAAATGCACAGACTCCTGTAGTGGGAGGAGACGTGCTGATGCAGACAGAGCTGTGGTTGCTGCTGTGTCACCATGGTCAGTGGCCGTCCAGACTGTGCAGACTTCTGCAGAATAGCTGGCCTGTCCATTTGAAAGAGCATGGGGCCAGGGAAGGTCTACAGTTAGCAAAAAGGCCATGGGCTGCTTTCAGAAGGCCTGCTTTAGGTGCCACTTGATAAATAAGAAGTCCAGAAC
>VWZT01003602.1:75365-86893 GCA_013397055.1 Pachycephala philippinensis | reverse complement strand
ATAAATAAGAAGTCCAGAACCAGCTCATGATACTGTGGTCATGCTCTACCAGTCATCTGAGAAAAGACAAGACATAGACTTAGAAATAATAATAACTTTAAAAATTACTGAGGCTCTCTAGTCTAGCAAAGCCCTTGGTTATGGCTTGGGAGCAAACCACAACACGAATGCACGCTTCTGTGGAAGCAGCAACTGCTCTTCTGTGCTGGGCAGAGAAGGAGCCATGCTTCAGCAGCTCTGGATAATAGGAGCAGGGTGTCAGCATCACGCATTGTTCTCTCAAGCTAAAATACTCCAGCTGCTGTGGTGACTCTAGATCAGCTCATAACTAAATAGAGACAGGAATCAGAAAGACAAAAGTCAGTTCAAATACCAGTTAGGTTCCCAGAGGATTTTCAAAAGTGCTTGAGACCACTGATGGATGACCGGAGAGACACAGAAAACAATTGACTCTCCAGGGCAATTGTGTTTGATTCCTGTAGAGTTAATAGGGGAAAATTACATTTAAAATTTAAATTAAAAACTAAGTGCAAAGCTTGAAGAATCTAAATCTACATGCAAATGTAAACCTATAAATATAGATTACATACATGTTCTGAATAGAGTCCTATAGGAGGTAACTGATGAGCTTACTTACTCTCAGCAGCACTGGAAAAACCTGGGTTTGCAGATCTTCCCCATTTTGTCACACTTGAAGACCTTTAGGCCAGATGTCACCACCGTTGCTAGCACTGAGTCATCTGTCACGTCAGCTGTGGTCTTACTGAAAATGATCAGAAACACAGTGAAAGCAGGCATCTTATTTTTGCTAAGGAGTTGCTAGTGACAACTGATATCAGCAAAATTGCTTACGCATTTAAATATGATAGAAGATATTTATCTACTCTTAGGTTTTTGGCTTTGGTTTTCTGTAAATTGACTACCAATTGATAAATATACAGCTCACAAACTTGGTTTCACTCTCAGAGTTGGCATGTGCTGCATTTTTCTTGTGGTAAGGCTTACTACCTTATTCATCTGCAGGAAAATAAGGAAGACTGGCACCTTCAAGTCTGCCTCCAAACTGGCAAAGTGTTAAAAACAATTAGCCAATAAATGGACTGTTTTCCAAGCAGAACAATTAAATTGCTGTCATCTAGATGAGAAATTGGTTTTAAATCTAGCCTCTTATGCCTAACCTAGCACAAAAGAGATGGAGGGAACCTTTGATTATCTGATTGGTAGAAGTTGGGGTGACCTGTCAGAGGAAGCTGGAAGTTACGAAAACACAAAATCTGCTGAGACATGGCATGAAGTCAAGACCAAATGGAAAGAGAAAGTGAGAGAACACAGAAACTTCACCATCTTGCCACACAGCTATTACCTCCTGGAGTAAATAGCAAACTGGGTAAGGGATGCTGAAGTGATGCTAGTTTTTGTGCCTTTCCTGTGCTGTCTGCAAGCAAAGTGAAAACAGCTCAGGCAGCTGCTTTACACGATCTGAACAGTCGTGCATCAGCCACCTCATGGTGCCTGAAGTGTGGGCAAAAAGGCAGGTTTGGCACAGGGTGTCTCTGCAATCAGTCTTCTTTGGAGGCCTGGGCTTGGCACAGAGACTCCCAAAGGGCACCAGGTCAGCAGGATGCTGTGACAGGGGCCAGAGCTGGCGACCCGTGCAAAAGCCCACCAATGTCTAGGAACTGCAAAAGCAGATTGGCCGCTCACTGGTGTGAGTACAGTCATGTGGAATGTCTTGGTCTGGCCCAAGACAGAGTGTTTTCAGTCTTTGAGAGCAACCCTGCCTGATAATGAGGTTGGGCTGGGCATAGCTGCTTGCAGCCCGTGGCTTTGCATTGCAACTACACATAGGCTTCTTCTTTGGTGGGGACATAGCCATGACAGATGGGACACACAACACAAGGCAGTTGCTCTGCAAAGTCAGGAGAGGCCAGGAAACTTGGCATTTTCTTACATTATTCAGCATCTGTCTCTGCCAGGACACAAAAAATGCCTACAGTGACAACAAGTGAAACACTGGTTCTGTTTTCCACTCCTTAGTGTGTACACCCTGTATGCATCTGTGCATGTGTTGGAGCTCCCGCTAGGAGCCCTGCTGTCTCCTCCTCAAAAAACAGCATGCCTGCAGCATGGCTCCTGGTCCTGCATGGCTGAAAAGGCACCAGTGTGCTTTCGTTCACCAGGAGCACAGCCAAGGGAGGCTGCTCCGGACATAGACCCTGACCACAGGGTTTTCTCATGTCCTCTTGCTACACTGTTCATGTTTGCATGAATTTCTTGCTTTGTTTCCACTGAAAACTTTTATGTAAGGAGTCAAGTATATCCATTGGCAGCCTGTTCCTGTAGCAGTTGTCCTATCAGCACATCTGGATAGCAGGACAAGGCAATTGTTCTTTATTGCGTCATCCTAGATAAGTCAGTGTGAAACATACCACTTCAACTGAGCTGTTTGTTAAAGTGAACAAATGTAACGTGCAGAGGCATTTTCTGAATGATCTGAACTCTTTCTGTTCCTACTTTTGACTCATCTGAATTTCTCTTCTGCTTCTTGTTTTCAATTGCCTGCAGAGCGGTATTTCCCCACTCCTCTTCTTCCCAGATGTCCCTCCCTCCCATATTGTCCTGCCTTCCCCACCCCTAGTCCTGGCCCCTGCCTCGAACTCTCCCTGTTGGTTCCGGTGCCCCAACTCCGCCCATGCACTGCCCCGTGCCCTGAGACCATCCTCTCCGCCCCCTCCCATCCCCATAGAGGAGCATGAGACATTGGTGGTTTCTCTGGGTGTGGGAACCTGCGCGTCACCATGTGAGATTAAGGCTCCTGTGGGCCCCATGCCGAGGCCTCTTCTCTCCCCCTTTATCGCCGCCGTGTTGTGGGGCAGGCATCCAGCCGGGGAAACAGCGCTGGGCTGCCCACCAAGGGCTGCGGGAGGTGGGATCGGTGCCTTTTCCCTAAGCAACCCCGCAGCGCGCTCCGGAAGGTTGTGGCTGTGCCATACTAACGCAGAAACTACAGACCGCAACAATTGCCCTCTTGAGTACCTGCATTCTGGAGATCAACACATTCTGCTCCACTCACCACCTGGTCTGATGCGAAGTGGTGACTTTTGTGTCAGCACTACCAGTGAGAGCAGACTGCCCATGCTCACAGTATTTCTCACTTCTCCCGACCAAAGGCACAGCTAGCTCTGCACCGAAGTGTGCTGCGAGGCTCTGACACAGCATGGTGTGATGCAGATAGGAAGACCTGTTTTAATGGGAAATACCACTGCATCTGCCACAGGCATGACAAGTAAAACAGGGTGCTGTATGTTCAGTTACATAGAAAAATGTCCCCCAAGGCAAACCACAGAGAGAGCGTGGACCATGGATGGGCAGATCTCTGCTTATTCTTGGCAGCTGAGGCTGGCACAGCTTTGGTGCTGTGCTACAACGCAACAAGAAAGGCTTCTACAAGTACATCAGCATCAAAAAGATTAGGGAAAATGTTAGACCACTGCTGAAGCAGAATGGGTGTCCTGGTAACAGAAGACACAGAGAAGGCAGAATTACTGAATGCCTTCTTTGAGTCAGTCATCACTGGTGAGGAAGACTCTCAGGAGACCCGTACTTCAGAGGTAAGAGGAATGCTGGAGAAAGGAAGACTTCCCCTTGGTTGTTGACGGTTGGGTTAGAGATTGGCTAGGCAGAATTAACATGCATAAATCCACAGGCCCTGATGAGATGCATGCACAGGTGCTGAGGGAGCTGGCAGATGCTGTAGCTAAGCCACTCTCCACCATCTTCGAAAAATCACAGAGAACAGAAAGAGGGCCCGGTGACTGAAGGAAAGCCAATGTTACTCCCATCTTCAAAACTGGCAAGAAGAAGGGGGATCCAGGAAACTACCTGCCAGTCAGCCTCACCTCCATCCCTGGAAAGGGGATGGAACAGAACATTCTGGAGGTCATCACCAAGCACGTAAGAAAAGAAGGTCATCAGGAGGAGTCAGCATTTTCCCAAGGGGAAATCACGCTTGACCAATCTGACAGCCTTCTGTGACAGCTCGGCAGGATGGGTGGATGAGGGGAAAGCAGTGGATGTTGTCTTCCTCCACTTCAGCAAAGCTTTGGACACTGTGTCCCCTAACATCCTCACAGGTAAGCTCAGGAAATGTGCTTCAGATGAATGGACAGTGAGGCGGATCAAGGACTGGCTGGATGGCAGAGCTCAGAGGGTCAGGATCAGGGGAGCAGAAGCCAGCTGGAGGCCTGCAGTCAGTGGTGTTCCCCAGGGATCAATACTGGGTCCAGTCTCACTCAACTTGTTTATCGCTGACCTGGACGAAGGGATACAAGGTTCCCTCAGCAGGTTTGCTGATACAAACTGGGGCAGTGGCTGAGACACCTGAAGGCTCTGCTGCCTTTCGGCTGGACCGTGGTAGGCTGGAGAGCTGGACAGAGAGAACCCCAGTGAGGTCCAACAAGGGCAAGTGCAGGGTCCTGCCCCAGGGAGGAGTGACCCCAAGGACCAGCACAGGCTGGGGCTGCCCCACTAAAGAGCAGCTCTGCGGGGAAGGACCTGGGAGCCTTGGTGGGTCACAAGGTGACAATGAGCCGGCAGTGTGTCCCTGTGGCCAGGAGGCCCAGTGGGATCCCGGGGTGCGTCGGGAAGAGTGTGGCCGGCAGGTCAAGGGAGCTGATCCTCCCCCTCTACTGGGCCCTGGTGAGGCCACATCTGGAGTTCTGTGTCCAGTTCTGGGCTCCTCAGTACAAGAGAGAAATGCAGCTTCTGGAGAGTGTCCAGTGAAGGGTCACAAAGATGATGAGGGGTCTGGGGCATCTCTCTGAGAAGGAGAGACTGAGGGAGATGGGCCTGTTTAGTCTAGAGAAGACTGAGAGGGGATCTCAGGAATGCGTATAAATATCTCAAAGATGTGTTCCAAGAGGTTGGTGCCAGATTCTTTTCAGTGGTGCCTAGTGACAGGACAAGGAGCAATGATGCAAGCAGTTTCACCTCAATGAGGAAGAACTTCTTCATATTGAGGGTGGCAGAGTATTGGAACAGGCTGCTCAGGGAGGTCCTGGAATGTCCTGCTCCAGAGATACTCAAAACCTAGTTGGAAGTGTTCCTGGGCAACCTGCTCTAGGTGACCCTGCCTTGGCAGGGGGATTGGATGAGATTATCTCCAGAAATTCCTTCCAATCCAAACAATTCTGTGATTCTGTGCTTAGCATGGGTACGCTTGACCTTTCCGCTGTGCATGTGGCTGTGAGTGTGACTGGTGCTTGCCCAGGGATGTCCATAATCCTGTCATTCATGATGAGGTCATCCAGCCTGACCAGTGTTCAGCAGTGTAAGTGACTGGATATCTGAGCTCTCTCACTGCTTTTCCTAGTCCAAGCAAGCTGGGCATGTCTAACCAGAATTATTCTCCGAGTGACACCTCCAAGCTCTTGCGTTCTGCCAGACACAATCTGCTTCAGGCTGATTAATAGCATCATTCTTATGCTGAGTTTTACCATTACACCTCTACTCGGTGGGCCAAGCAAGATCTCCAAGCAGTGAAGAAACACCATGGTGGCTTTTATCTGCCTCTCAGCTTTTCTGAAGCTGGAATCAATCTCCTCAGTCTGGTTTATCAACGATGTCTCAGCAATTACATTTCTCAAAGATGAGGTGCAGATTTGGGAAGTAGCATGTGCTTCCTAATGTGTTTTCCAATTCTGTGCCATACCCCAGCAGCCAGGTGCCACAGGCTGCTAACCCTCTCTTCAGAGATATGTTGACCATCTTCATTTAATATGATCAAAGTGTCATAACTCGTTGTCAAATCACAGATTTGTCACTTCTTCATGAGCTTCAAGTGAATTAATGTCAGATGTCATTCATTGAAAAAATAATGTTTTTCAGAAGAATGGAACCCTTATCTAGCTGTTATATACCTGCTGTAAAGTGTAGCAAAGCTTTGTATGTGCTGCTGTTTGGCTATTTGATATCCTTTGCCCAAATGTAGTCAACATTGGTAGGTTTGTTTTAGTTTATTTCCTTTTCTTTTCTTTTCTTTTCTCTTTTCTTTTCCTTTCTTTTCTTTTCTTTTTTCTTTTCTTCTCTTCTCTTCTCTTCTCTTCTCTTCTCTTCTCTTCTCTTCTCTTCTCTTCTCTTCTCTTCTCTTCTCTTCTCTTCTCTTCTCTTTCATTTCATGCATTATATTTCTTTGCTCATAGTATGTGTCAGACTCAGTCGTGAGTTCATTTCCCAGATTTTCTTTGCTGTCCTTCTCAAAGCTAAACATGATCACAGAACTGGAGCAACGACTGAAAAATCCTGAAAAAAATCAGTCCCAGTAAAGCAAAATTAGTGTCATCTGCATTCAGACCTTTGCTGAATTTGCTTCCTAGAAATTCTCCAGTAAATACTGGCCTCACATTGTCAAAGAGAAGTGAATTTGAATTAGTCCTGATAGAACTTTTACTGAAGTTAATTATAAGCTCACAATTGTAGCTATTTGCAGCCAAGATCTTATTTTAGGAATTATGCATATACAGCAAGACAGCAGAAGCCTTTCTGTACATTACTTTGTGATTAGTTAAGTGTTATTAATACACTTTGAATGTTGGGTGTTTGGAACAAGGAATTCCCAATCACCAGCTCAATAAATTTTTTGTAGCATCTGATTTCTTTTATAACTGATTTTGAATAGCAAATGTCTTCAGCAAAACCATAGGCATGAAAAGTTTCTAAAAAATGGCATGAATTACAGGTTACATCCCATTGGGGGTTTTTTGCAACGCATATCAAAACCACAAATGGTGCCTACCTAAACAGAAGTGTCCAGCCTACAGGTGGGATATTTACTGCTCTCCAGGCATTCTCCTGTGATGAAGCTGTTGTTCCCAGGGTGCTGATAGCAATGCCACTGCCATTCAATCACTTCCATGTTTTCTTTTCCAAGTGTCCAGGAACTGAAGCAGGAGTGCAGCGTGTCCTATCTCTAGCCCGAAAAACAGGCATGTACGTTTGCCTGGTGCACCATCTCTCACCGTAAGAATGCAGACATGGGCCCGTTAAAGAAAGAAAAAGCACACACAGGCCTGAGGATTGCTGGCATGCTGCAGGTGTGTGGCAGGAACCCATGGGTCTGTCGCTCTTGTTTGGCACAGCATCAGGGCATAGGGATGGCCGCAGTCCTTCCTGGTGCTGGCACAAGCAGATCTGCTGCTTGGTGCATTGATCCTGAAGCCAGCAGGATTAGACAACCATTTGGAGTTAAGCACATGCTTACATGCACAGCCAGGTCACTGCCAGCACCCTGTATGGCTGAGCATGGGCTACTGCCTCCTGTGGTGGTACTCAAGAAAAGGTGAGGGACGTTTGCATCTCTGGACATCCACTGAAGTGTTTGTAGCAGCCCAATACTCACCATAATTGTATGTATATTTTTGAGTGAAAGTATATTGGACAGGGAGGGGGACAAAAAATGCAATATATAGGATGACACATTGAAGTCTGAGACATATGAAAGAGCAAGAAAATTAATGCTTGTGCTCAGTCTCCACAGCAGCTACCCTTAGATATTCATAGAATTTGCCTTGCTCACACACAGACAAATATACACACATATGTATCTGCCCTTCACACTATCAGCTTGTAGGTTAGCCCTGAATATTTGTGTGGAAGTAGGTCAAAAGAAGTGAAGCCTGAGTGCCCAGTGTGGTGGGCTGTCTGGTGGCATCCGCCCCATGAGCTCCACGGGCAGGAGAGATGAAGCAGCCACACAGCTCCTTCCCTGTGGCTGGCCCAGTGAGACTCCCCAGCACAGTCCTGCATCACAACCATGTAGGACTGACCAACAGGTGGCCTGAATGTCTTCCTGTTACAATTTTAACATTGTATGCACTGGTTGCTGCTTAAAACTGACCGAGCAATCTTCATTCTAAAGGCAGGAAGTGCATTTCATTTGCATAGCTCTGATGGGATTAAAGAAGGCATTAGAGTAATTAAGGTCAGAGGGGCTTACCATTTACTAAATCCCTAAATCCACCTCCGCTCCAACATAATTCAGCAATATCATGGGGCAAAAGGTCACTGAAACAATTTATGTCTGTCTAGCCTCCCATCAGAAAGAGATAAACCCTTTTCTGGACAAAGAGCGTTTTGGACAGTACATGTATATATTATCACCACACAGACAACACAAGAAACTGTCTTGGTTACTATCTGAATCCATTAACTACCCTATGATTTGAGTTTGATTTTTTCCTGAGTTTTGTTGGGAAAATTAATAATATATTTTATGCACATGAACTTACATGGTTTCAATTTAAAAAAACCAAAACCCCCAAAAACCTCCTAGCTGATACAGATCTTAAATATGCATTCCAATAAATGTCTTCCTGAGTTTAAAATATTAAAGGATCCATCTGTTAAAATGAGAATAATAAATGCACAGGGAACATTTGGAAGATAATGTATCATTGAATATTATGTGTTCTCATGAGTAAGCTTGCAGCAGTTATTACTTTTAATTAAATGTACATTTGACACTGAAGACCTTAGCTCCCAAGGCTTTGTTGTTGTCTGTAATCCAAAGCTGCTCAATTGAATTGAAGGAGCCCTGAGATAGAGTAATGGTAAGCAAAGCTGCTCCAGGGACAGACACACATGCATTTATTGCCTTTTGCAAGCCCTGTTAGCTCCAAGCCAAACAGATTAAACTGGGTGTCCTTCTCCACTCGCAACCCTTACGGCCAGCTTAACCATAAACTGTATCACCCAAAGCAGTCCTAGATGTACTCTGTAGAGCTCTGCACCAGAGAAATTGTGCCTTGCTGGACAGAGGAGGGGCTTGCAGAGCTCTCAGCCAGGTAATTGCTTCATAATGATATTTTAGTGATGAGCCTGACACCATGTTGTACTTAACCCACGATTTGACCCACCTAGTCTAGTGAAAGATGTCCTTGCCCATTGGAGGGGTGGTAGAATAGATGATCTTTAAAAGGTCCATTCCAACCCAAACTATTCTATGATTCTACCTCTCTAAGCTCTCCCAGGTACCTGATTCAAGTCTCTAAGGAAAACAAAGGGAGTTGAGGGATGAAAAAAATGGGATTGAAACTGAAGAGATTTGTCAAAATTGCTTTAACTGTACTATGAATAAAGAAATCACGGATTCAAAATTGATGGACATAATTGAAGCAGCTTTAGCCCTGCTACGTGTTGTCAGGAAGTTGTCAAGTTGTCTTGAGACAGCTTTGGTGACACACTTGTCACGATTGGTGACCTCAATGTCACTCCAGGCGTACATGCGATGGAGTGGGTACCAGCCTCAGCAGTGGGACAGCAAATACAAGTGAGAATTAAACCCCAAGCAACAAATTTCATGCCAGAGATAATACAGAATTAGGAGAAATTATTTTGCTTCTAAGCCATAGGGGCAGTGAAAGTGCAGTGCAAGACCCCATTCTGCAGCCAGGTGCTGCAATACAGCTGTATGAAAGGAAATAAACTGGGATGTGTTCCCTAGTAAGGGAATTAGTGAGTCACCCCTGCACAACTCTGCCCCTGGGATCGACTGCCGGGGGAGTGCAAGGAGACCAGGGAGCAATTTTCATTCACCACTTGCTTGTCAACTTGCATTTACATAAAGCAGCAGTTAAATTCCTGAGTTTGGTATTTCCCTAAACAAGAAGCTTTTCTTCCGTTCCCCAGATACCAGGGCTGCTCCTTGCTCCTAGAAGACCCGTGCCTGGCTCTTGTGCGTAGCATGCCTGTAAGTGTGTATTTGCATGCATGTGTGCCCGTGCTGCCTGCCACCAGAGGCTGGTGCAAGACTGACTGCAGGAGAAGCCTTGTGTGCAGAAACTAACCCTGCCTTGCTGGTGCAGGGAGCATTGGCTAAGAAGTCAAGAATAAATCAAATCTTGATGATTGAGAGGCCAGCATGGTGAGACAAAAGAGCCACCGGGGCAGATAGTGGCAGCCTGCTGGCACTCAGGCTGCGCTGGTGCTTCGGGGCCTGGCACACGGTGCAGGTGTGGCCTGCCCCTGAGGAAGGAGCCCATGTGGCCACTGCGGGGGCTTGCACAGCCTTGCTTTCACCCTCCTGCCTCCCAGGGCCCTGACCTCTCTGTGCTGAATTAGCCACCTGAAAATCTTCCAGGTGCGAGCAATGGCTGCATCTGTATCAACTGGCTCGGTGTGGCCCAGGATGTCCCTCCACCGAGCCGCATTCCCAGCCCCTGCCCGTGTCCTCAGCAGCAATATCCTGGCTGCGCCAGGAGTGCTCTGGGTGTGGGCTTGCTGTGCTGTGCGGACCTAGTGAGACTGCACTGTGCCAACCACATTATTGCAACATTTTCTCCACCCAGGAAGCCAAAGAGACAGGTATTTTGGGATTATTTTTAAAAACAAATCTCCCAAGTTAATGAAGAAGGAATCTGCTTGACATCCAAAACAATGCAGCTTCACAAAGACAATGTAAAGAGAGAAAAGCATGCTGTGAAGAAGGGGACACTTGAACACGTATCTTAACCAGAGGGACCAACATGGCTTCTTGACCACTGACTGTTCCCAGCATCGCTAAAAGAGTAGATGAGATGTCTCTGCTAAGTAAACAGCATCTGCCATCTCCACAGGCTGTTTGAAAGTGCTGACTAGCTGGTGAAGAGATTAGCGCTGTCTGACTCCTCTACTAATAACTGATTCGTTACCCAGACTTGGCAATGCCTTTCTAATTGTCAGTTAGAACTGCTGACATTCCTGAATATTGCTCCTCAGATGTAAATAATATTTATTTAAGGGTACTGTGGACTCCGTTTTCATCCAACAAGTTCAAGTGAGCTCACCTGGAAGGACCAAAACAAGTTTTACCTCAGCTGGTATCTTCATTTCATAACAAACCTGTCATTATAATTGTTTCCCTTACAAGGACATATTTAAATCATACATCTAAATTTTGGGAACTATCTTGAGTTGGGTTGGGATGGGTAAATCTGCTTTGCAGTGGGTTTAGTTTTTGAGAAACTATTAAGCCACTCTTCTGAAGAGTGAAGTTTGAGCAGGGCATTTATTAGAAAAAAAAAATTTTTGAAAGGCAGAAATGTACACAATTCCACATTCCTATTAGAAAAAAAATCTAATACTGAAAGCACACAGCTATGTTTTGTCTGTGATTTTTTTATGTAGGTTATATACCAACTAAAGAAAGTGCCTTTTCTGAAAATCTCATTAGGGTTATTTATGACACCGTCTTTTAAAATAGTCTGGGAAAAATGTTCTGACGAAAATCATAAGCGTGTAGTTGTTTTAAGTTCAAAATATCAAAATACGAAGTAATGAAAAGTTGTGGTTTTATTCTGCTTTCCCCCATTTCAATTTCTTTATGCTTTTTTACTGCAAGTCTGCTGAACAGATGGTCACTAGCTCCTGACAACGATACTTCACTAAGTCTTGGCAGGATGATGATGGCTCAATCACCCATTAATTCCATGGCGGATAATGGCTGAAAGCACCAGATCAGGTCACTCTTGTTGACCAGATTGTGCAAATCTGTA
>VWZT01003602.1:53747-70144 GCA_013397055.1 Pachycephala philippinensis | reverse complement strand
GGGGGGAGGGGGGGGAATGTAAGCACAAGGATCCACATCGTCATTACATGTCAATGTCATCCTTCACCTTATACTAGTAAGGGAATATGAAAAATACAAAGTACTTGAAAGAAAATACAGGATTGAACTCTGTCAGGATTTCATTTTTGATGGGAAATCCTGTGTGAATTTCTATTTTCTTTACCACAAGGGCTGGTGTTGATAGAGTCTTTTTACATACCTTCTAAAGGTGATGATCTAGCTTCCCTGCAACATCCCTTGCAGATATGAAGCCATAATCAAACACAAATGCAGACATCTGTTTTTCAAGTCTGCACCTAATTCATTTCCATGTAGGCAGAAGCTCTGTATTCAGGGAGGCCAGACTCCCCCTGGGCTCCCAGCCTCAGGCTCCCCTCTCACCGTGAGCCCCACAGTGCAATTAGCATGTCTGAATCTGCCACTGCTTGCAAAGGTGTAATCTTGCCATGAACTCACTACATCAGGAGATCTCTTAGCTGTGCCAAGACAGCTGCAAGGTGCAAGGGAAACCTGAGCAGATACGATTGTTATCAAGAAGATATTTCTAGTTTAGCAGCCTCATCACAGACTACTGCTTTCTCTCTCAAGCAGAAAAATTAAGTCATTTTTCCTTATATTCTTGCAGTTATCGAAGTAGTAGGTCTCTGAGAGATTATTCTGATTGGAACATTACCCTGAATCATTCTGTCCGCATCAGCAGATGTAAATAGCCTTCTTTCTGGCCTTTCTTCCAGCAAATACTTTTGTTCAAGTGCATATTTCTGGAAAAGTCGATTGAATATAGTGTATTCATTGCATGCACACATACTTTTTTGAAAGTGAATGTGAGTTCAAGCATCGTATATTTCAACTCTTATTTCCCACAGATCATCAGATAACCTAATTTTTCAAATGTATTTCATTTGAAGTGCCTTCTGACTTAGGCTGCGTCCCCCTGGGGTCTTCAGTTTTCTACGGCATTCTTGCTTTTCCAAGATATCCACCTGCATCCCGTGGACAACCCCACACTGGAGCAGGTGTGTGCCTGAAGGAGGCTGCAACCTTGTGGGAAGCCCATGCTAGAGCAGGCTCCTGGCAGGATCTGTGACCCCATGAAGAGAGAAACCCACACTAGAACAGGGAATGGTCATAAGGAGTCCTCACCCTGGGGAGGAAGGAATGACAGTGACAACATGTGATATACTGGCTGCAGCCCCAGTTCTTAATCCCCTGATGCTGCTCATAGAAGAGGTCAGAGAAAATAGGAGTGAAGTTGAGCCTGGGAAGAAGAGAGCAGTGGGAGAAAGGTGGTTTTAGATTTAGTTTTTATTTCTTGTTATCCTACTCTGATTTGATTGGTAGGAAACTAAATTGATTCCCCCCTAGTTGAACCTGTTTTTCCTGTGACAGGTCTGTGGGCTGGGAACTGGTCACATACTCGCCTCTTGGCATCAGGGACTTCAAGCAGGACCTGGGTGTGCAGGGTGGCTGGAACAACGCTTGCAGCCTGCAAAAGCCTCTCCTCTAATGCATTTTTTACAGCTTCTGAAATATTTAACACAATCTCTTTCTTATGTTACCCTGTAGAAATTTTAATTAGTGGGGGTGTTGCTGGGTGAAGTAATGCACCAGTGCTTTCCTCAAAGAGATGTCGGCTGGGATCCATCTTTCCCCAGCATGTCTCTGGCACGATCACCCCTGAGGAAAGTGTGACTCTCCAGTGAAGTGGGGCCTCTCTTGGCCCTCAACAAACCTGCCTTTACCGCAGGTGGGCTGGTACTTCAGAGCTGGATTCCTCCTCCTTTTGCCACTGAAGTACATAATCTACCCCAAAGTCTAAGTCATGAAAGGAGAAGGAAACAATCATTCTCCCTAAAACCAGGTTATCTATTTTCACCCTACCCTGCATGGCTGTGGATATCAAACTTTAATTTATTAACTTTTTACATGCATGGGGTCAAATTTAATCTTGCTAGTGCCATTTAATCAAAGGCAATGCTGCTGAACCCCTGGTTCAAGGGTGGAAACTGATGTTTAAACCATAAGGTGGTGAAACATTTCATGGTACTAAATGACTTGTGTACCCAGTGATGCAAAAGCTGACCTTTTAATCTACAGACAGCCACAGCTAAAAATGCTTCCCTATTCAAGCTGCTACACAAATCTTTGGGAGTGATACTCCTGGGTTACATCCGTGGAAATCAGATATGACAAAACAGCACTGCCCCTAAGGCTGTGCAACCCAAAGCCCACCCGTTCTCCTGCACTGAATCCTTGCAGGCTTCCCTTGAGCCGTCTCTTTGGTTCAATACAAAAAATTCCCTTTCAGTCTTGTATCTCTGTGTTCAAGTAAATCCATAGAATGGCCATGAGTTAGACATGAGACATTACCAAGTATTTCAGTGTATGGCAACATGAGGAAACAGGCCCAAATTGTTTAGTAACTAGGCTGTGTTCACTGGTGCCAACATACCTGTGCTCTTTGGGCCAGTTCAATGCACTTGAAGTGATGGCTTTTACAAACATGACCAGAAATTTTCAGCCTCTTACTATCTGGCAATATTATTTGTGACCTGGAAGCAGGAAAGACTTTGGCACAAAACCAAATCCATGCAGTCTAACACAGCCATTTCATTTGGGGTATATCTTAATCCCACCTTCCTGGTTTTTGCATGTTTTTGAAACATTTGTATTGTTGTATAACAGTGGTTCCTGCTAGCCTGTTTATAGTCATCCATAGTTTTCAAATCAAAAAGCACCCTCTGCCCTGGGTTCTTCTGTGGTACTACACTGTGGGAAAAATAACAACAAACCCAAACATGGAACATCCTTCACCTGTGAGCTGTGAGGCAGGAGGTGAAAAGGGGAGGCAGTGGGAGCAGCCCCAAGGCTACATCTCTCTCCCGACCAAACATTCTGGCAATCGCATTCCAGCTGGTTCACCAGGCTCCAAAAGGCTGGCTGCATGCACACTCACCACAGCAGGCAATACAGTATTGTAGAAGAGTAATCAAAGAAGGAAATCAAATAGCCCTATTGGGAAGGCCCTCCAAGTGCTATAAACTTGTAGCAGTTATTTCATGTCAGAGTCAAACAAAATATATCTGTTTTCTAAAACTCAGTGTCTGAAGGCAAAGTGGGAGGCCCACTCTCTCAGGAGCCAGCACTAATGTGGTGGCTGTCACTCCAGAGCAGTGTGCCTTACTGGAGACACCCAGATAATGGCACGCTTTGCAGGAGCTGCTGAGGCAGGGAAGAGATATTTGATGCATGATTTCAGCTGGTGACATCCTTTGTTTAATACGGCTTGGAGAGCACAAGGTAGCTGAGGAGTGACAGGGGTAAAGTGCTGGAAACAGCAAAACAAGTAGTGGATGGAAACACAAACTGCTGGAAGAGATGCTCCGGAAGACCCCAGGTAGGTGCCCAGTGCCACAGCCCTCAGTGCTGGCTCCTGTCCCACTACTCCACCAGGCCAGGCTGCTCTCATACACTCTGCCAAAGACCCGAAAGGATACACTCCTGGTAAACACAAGGAAAAGTGAAGGGAATTGGCAAAAATCTCAAATTATACAGACTGCTAGGATATAATACAAAACCACTGGAATAAACAGGGATGAAATTGGCATTCCTGCTCCACAAACTGTGCCAGCATTTCTAAGTCTTGGCTGCCTGAACTTTAGCTCTGGTTGAAAACTTCCATGTAGCTATGGTAATGAGCATTTTTTAGGCCAATAACAATAGCTCATGGGATAAAGAGTAGTATTTCCCAACACAGATTATCTTGATCTCCAGCACAGTGCTGGGTATATTTTTGTAGCTAATGCATTGGTGTTAGCTTTATAACCTCAAACTATATATACAGATCATGGCACAGGGTTTGTTTGCACATGTTTTTTATAGCTTGCTTGTTTATTTAATGATTTATGGGCATCATTAAACATTGCTGCTCTGCATTTGAGATGCTCCAGGAGCAAATGGAAGTGACTTGGAAGAGCCCCATCTCTTTGCCTGGTGAGGAATGAGGAGTTCAGAGGTGTAGGCACTCTTTATGCCCTCATCTTCTGCCCTCATCATGGGAATCCATGGAGTCCATACTCAGTTGGGCTGAGACAAGTGAGCAAGGATACAGAGGACTGAGCTCCTCCTTCATCACATCTGACTTCAGCTCAGCCTTTTTCCCAAGCAAGGCAGGGCCTCCCTGTGCCCTCACAGGACTCCTGCATCCCACTTTATTGTCCACAGGTTTGGGAATGGGGCACTCTGACAAACTCTCACAAAAGCTAGAGGAGCATTTCTTTCAGGGGAAGAGTTAAGGTTGTTGTGAAAGTGATATTGCGGAAGGCATGTCTCAGATTTCCCAGTATTGAGAGGTTTAAGTCAATTATGCTTCAAGTCTTTAAGCACTGAGTTCATGTTTTGGAAAGTACTGGGAACCATCAAGCTAACTACCTGATAGCATTCATTTTTCAGGTGCTTCAAAAATGTGACAGCAATATTGCTTTTCCTATGTGGTATGATGTCTCCCACCCAATCAGCGATCACATCCCAGCATCACCTACAAGAACTGCAGCAGAAAAAGGGCTGGGGAAACGGATCATCGGCATGCAGGACAACTGCCCAAAACTTGCATACATGAGTGCTCTTCCTGTTCTCACACTTCTCCTTGGTGCTGCTCGTGCCAACAGAAATCTTCTGCATGGAGGAGGATCAGAGCATCCAGAGGGCAACACTTGCTCCTGCAAGCCACTGCAGGAAGACTTTGGGGAAGGAGAAAGGGTGGAAGGCCAAGAGCAACACAGGGTGAGCTTGCACTGAGACAGGAACATTCGCCTCTGCCAGCACTGTGCCCACCTTGGCCCATAGACTCCACAAGGAGTGCAGTGTTCAGTCAAGTGTCCCTCAGCAAGGAGTCTCTGAAGAAATGATAAATGTCAAGTCCCTTTGAACAGAGTCTGAAGCATTTGGACTGTGATAACATACATGAAGACTGGTGCAAGGTCAGGGAGCCTGTTTGTGGAGGATTTGGTGGTTATTTTTTTCCCCTGCTATGCACTGAAGAAGTTGTGACAGTCCAGCAAATGCTGTACACAGCTCTGTTTCTGTGGTCCATACCTCAGGGACCCTTTGACAGAAGGACAACGCCTCTCAACCAAACACACCTGCAGCAGCAAATCAGTATTTGGGCTTAATAGGGCTGGGCCATTTGGAGTTTTAGAGCAATCTGCATATGAAAAGCATATGTGTGTGGGGCAGGCAGAATCTACAGAACATGCTGTGTCAAGTGACCCCAGAATAAATTTATCCTCCCTCCCTTCTAAGGCATAGCAACTTTCAGAACAGATGGAGCATGTGTGGGAGTTTCAGAGCCCATTGAAACCTTGACTCTGAAAATGACAGTTTTGCTGTTAGGGCTGAAGTTTGACAAGAAGCCCTTGCAGACAGCAGGTGGAAACATAGCAATGCTGGAATTCATATCCCCAGAGCTGCCAGCAGCCCCCCAGCTGCCCATAAACCATATCCGGCTGTGCACGTAACCCCAATTTCCTTTACCTTCTCACCTTAATCCAGAGAGAACCAGTCTGTAACCCAATTAATTTTTCTAGTATTCTCTCCCTAAATGTTCTTGGGTGTCAACCACCATACTTCAAGTGGATGACCTGATAACAGCCTGTAGAGGATCAGAGGCACAGTGTGATGTCCAGATGTAAGCAACCAGTAAATGGTGTACTGTAACAGCAGTAACATTTGGATGGCATATGAGTTTTTTAAAAATGGATTGCATCTCAGAAGTTTCTTGCTCAAATTACCCCAAATTTGGCCTCTAACCCACACTTGGAGAGCAGCTTTCAAGGGAATTCTACTATTCAGATTAACTGTTTAGGTATGTCTGCATTGCACAATGCAATGTACTGGAGAGCTTACTCAGTCTAACACTGGATAAGCTAGGTCCCAAACCAGAAACCTCACAGCTGCCCCAAACAGAAGACGTACTGCCCCTATTCAGACTTAGCTCCATATATGCTGTGTCATTGACATGAAGGTTCAGTTGGAGCTTGCTCAGGTCCCAGTGAGGCACTACCACACTCCCCTGTACAGACATGCCTTCAGAATACAGATAACACTGTGAAATAATACGTTAACCTTGTTTCTACCCTGACTTCCTAAGAAAAATAGTCTTCTGTAACAACACTGTTTATACCTGTCAATCCCACATGCCTCTCAACAGTTTTTGATCCTGTTGCTATCCTTGCCAGTTAACTTTAACACAGATGAAGGCTTCAGGTGTAAGAGAATTAAGTGGCTACATATAAAGAAGAAAACCCAAATGAATATTCCCAGTGAGGGAAGGGCAGGAGCTCACCTCCAGTTCTGGAGGGCAGGAAGAATGAATGGGAGAGGGACCCGGGAAAGCAGGCTGACAGTGCTCCGTGGTGGCTGGGGACAGAAAGTCCGAAGAGCAGCCCTGAAGAGAAGTGTGGATCTTTAACCAAACACTCCTCCCACATATTTGAACATGTTTCAGCATCCAGTAGCACCACTTAAGATAACAACCCTAAAAGGCAGAGGCTTTTCAATACTTAGCTTGAAAAGCAATTGTACTTTTCACATTGCTTTCATGCCATGCAGCAAATTTGGGAGAGTCATGTTCCCCAGCTGTTGTCGCAAGCTTCTTGGTGTCTCTGGTCCCAATGCTGCGGGCAGCCGGATGCCAGCAACCATATATATGCCGGTATATCCCAATCTTTTAAGTTGAGATATACCTCTGAGATCATCAAGTCTAACCTTTGGCTGATCACAACCTTGTAAACTAAACCAGGGCACTAATGTCACATCCGTTTTCTTCTTGCACACCTTCACGAAATGGTGATTCCACCACCTCCCTGACCAGTCCTTTCCAATGTTTAACAGCCCTTTCCATGAAGAATTTCTTCCTGATGTCCAGATTGAACCTCCCCTGGCACAGCTTGAGGCCATTTCCTCTTGTCCTGTCACTTGTTGCCTGGGAGAAGAGACTGACCCCCACCTGGCTACAGCCTCCTGTCAGGTGGTTGTAGAGCCTGTTAAGGTCCCTCTTGAGCCTCCTTTTCCCCAGGTTCAACAACTCCAGTTCCCTCAGCTGCTCCTTACACGACTTGTGATCCAAACCCTTCACCAGTTCCATTGCCCTTCTCTGGACATGCTCCAGCACCTCAATATTTTTCTTATAGTGAGGAGCTCACAAGCGGACAGAGGGCTTGAGGTGCACCACTATTGATGTTGGTACCCTCATTTGTGCACAAACCTTAAACAAAACAAAAAAATTCCAGGGCTGAAGAAGGAGGAATACATGCCTTGGTGTAGAAAACAGCACTCGTTCTGGATGACTTATGCATGCCAGGCAGGGGACACTCCTGCCAGGCTGGGACAGGATTTCTGCACCAGAGCAGGAAGGGCTGGATTGTCCCTGACAGCTGCTTCAGAATAAGTCCACAGAAATTCCTACTGGCCATTTCTAACAACCTCCTATCAAGGGAGAGACCAGGGCCATGGGGAAGGAGGGCTGCCCTGCACAAGCCAGCACGTGTCTGTCGAGCCTCATCAGCCCAGCTGTATCACCTCTCCAGCAGTGCGACTGCAGTTCAGTTCAGAGGCACGCCTCTGCAGCTGCCAACAGGCACCCTCAGGCTCCAGAAAGACGTATAGAGAAAAACACTACTGTAATTTATGCCACATCTTCTTATCTCCTCCTTTCACCACCAGGATGCAAATTAGTCATAGCTTTAGTAAGTGATTACATAAGCATCATATTAATTTTGTTCATATTTCCCCAAAGAAATCAGCAAATTTTAGAGAAACTTGGACTCACAGATTTATTTTCCAGGCATCATGGACTATTGGCAACTGAGGTGCAGTCATTTATCATTTCACAATGAAGATAATCTGGTTAACAAACCAAATTTCTTCTAAAAGAAAAAAGAAACAGCAAGTAAATAGCCAGTGACAATCAAAAGCCATGAGAGGGTTTGGAGGAGAAAGCAACTTTGTTTCAGCCCATTGTTTTTTGCATTACATTCTCTAGAGCTGCCTGAAGGTTCATTTGTTGCCATCCAGAATATTCTCTTACACAAAGCATTATTCAAAGATACAGGGAAAGGCTGCACATTTGCAGATGGAAAAGGTCTTGAGGAAGTTCAGTATAAAAATGCCCAAAACTTTCAATCCTATATGATTTGATGGCCCCAGAGGACCCATCAAGCACACCTCCCACTGACTGCCACCTCCTCCGACTTTTGCTAAATGATACATGCACAAGTTTCACTGGAAGGAAAAATAGGTTTGATGAGAAAATTTGCTGCTGCATTCATTTTAAGTGCAACAATAGGGCAATGAGAACGAGCTCTTGGCAGGCATGTGAAATCCCCTTAGCACAGCTTAGAGTAACTTGAATTGTGCTAAAGAAGTAGATCCACACGGCCTTTGGCCAGCCCTGGCTCTGCTCCTCCTCATTGTTAAGTGCCTTTCTGGGAAGAAGTAGCTTCTTGAAAACCTGACTGAGCCAAGGTAGAGCCGGCCTGACCCTTCTTCAGGCACTGAGCTTCTCCTGGCCGCAAACTTGGGCTGACACTTACAACACTTGTCTTAAACCTGGGAGCAGGAACAGGGCTTATTCTGTAAATAAAGTTATATTCTTTTGTCTTCCTGTGGAATATTCTCAGCAATGAGCACTCTGGAGGGGGCAGCCTGATAAAAACCAGGAACCTTGAACTGTCAGTTTTATTGTTTGGTTCTTGCAACAGACAGCCTAACACTCAGAAGGGACGCAAGACACTGCCTGAGCATGGGGCTGCAAAAGGCCCAGCACACAACTCCCTGCCTGCAAGCACCAAGAAAATACAAACCTACACAAACTTCTCCATCTGTCCTACAAAATTTGTCAGCCTGGGACTGAATGATGCCACCTTTCAGTTCCACTGTGGAGACAACCAGCCACAACCAACCTAACAAGGTCCCTGCACAAGACACGGTGGATGGAGTTCACAATAGCCCTGCTGCTGAAACACCCTTTGCCACAAAGCCCATGGTGAAGAGGGCAGCAGGCATCCGCCAGCCATCGGCTTCCTTGGCCCATTCTCAGGATGAGGTTGGTCCAGTGGATTTCCCTGGAGGTGCCCATTGCTTCCCAGCGCTTTCCCCTTCTGCTCTTCAGCCTCAAAGCAATGCCCCCACAATCACTTCACACCCCTCAGGCAAGGGTTATCTGACTGGGGGCACTGAGAGAGAGCAGAACAGAATGGACTGTGCTAAAAAATAGGAGGAATGTATCTTTCCCCAAGTTCTACACCTGGAGAATGCCTGGGTATAAAAACCCCAGAGCTAACTAACCTAACAGTCTCCTTTCTGGCTGCTAGTTGTCTCCTCCCTTCACACAGGGCTGTCTCCAGACTTTCCCTTGAGGTGACATGGTCATTGCACATAAAAGAAAATGAGGCATAAAAAACGTCCTTTCAAACCAAACAACTGGAGGAAAATGTGCTTCTCTGTTATTCAGTGGCCAAACAGTCAGAGTATTTGTTTAGAGCCAGAGAAACTGTGTCCAGGTCCCTGCTCAGCTTGACAGGCTTTACCCCAAAATCTGCCTGCAAAGCATCCTACACTGGTGTGTTCAGGAAAGCTGTGGTTTCTTCCCCCCACAGCCATTCTTCTTTGCGTTGACACATATTTGCCAGATTAGAGGGAGAGAGACCATCAATGCAATCTCAAAAGACCATCAAAAGCAGAAAATGAGGCAGACCAAGACCAATACCTACACACACCTGCTAACACTGCATCACAGATCACTCTGATGCCTTGTGCCAGGTCCCTGTCCTTCCAGGCAGTCTCCCTCAGGAGTGCCCCAAGCCCTTCCTTCTTTTGGTGTGACAAGGTGAGTATGTTTCCCCCGGTGCTTGCTAGGGGAATCATGCCGTGGGTGCCTGTTACACCACTCCCTGTGGAAGGGATGGGGGAAGAGGGTTTGCCACACTGACTGGGCTGGGGCAGAGCCTCCATGGCCATGGACAACCCAGTGCCGAGGAATGAGAAGTGCTAGAAACCCCTGGGTTCCAGGCAATGCCTCAGCTCAGAGGAGGATTTGTGCATTGAAATGTTAGACCTGGGAACGGTGTGTGACAGTCAAGAGCTATGTCTTTCTTCAGATTGGGTGAACATTAACTGCAGATTTGTCAGAGATGGGATGTTTCTTACAAGGTATTTCATGGGCAGCAGCTGGATTGAGTACCACAGCTGCCAGCCTGAGCAGCATGAGGTCTGAGTACAGGATGGCAGGTAACAAACAGCCAAAGACTGATATAAAAAGGAATATTTATACACTTCTAAGAGAATGATCATAACAGTCCACTTAACCCTTCTTCTCTTCAGCTTTTTATTATTCTATACCCAACAAGTTACTAAATCAGCCACGACTACATTCTGTGGGTATAGAGCGATTTCTTCGTTACATTAAGAGCCACAGAAGACCTCCTGGAGCATTCTTGTCCTCTGTGTTGAACAATTTCACTCCCTCCTCTCCACCCATCTGAGGAGTTTGAGTCCCGAGACATTTAAAGCCTAGTCCAGCAAAGTACTTTGGCACTAACCACACAAAAGTTCTTGTGGAACCAATAATAAGAAAAGCTGTTTTGAGTTCTATTTCATTTAGGAGATATTTAGTTGATATAGCGGTGGAAAGCAATAATTAAAATTTCACTGACAAGTCTAGATTATATTACAGTAGCATTTGTGTCTACGTCGTTCAATTACACCACCCAGTTTGCAGCACATGCCTGCAATTCAGAGGTCAGTTACATCTAGGATGCTTTCTGGTGTTCTTTATATATGCCTGAATTAATTTCATTAGCATAAGATGGTCTATTCCACTATATGATATGAACTGTGGTTGCAGTACAGTGAAGCAGGTCAAGAGCAGGTGCTTTGAATTGATAGGTGAATTGTTTCCCAAAAATTGTGGAGAGATGATGGGCCCTATAGATTGTGTTTTTGGAGAGCAGAAGCACAACACATTTTGTGATAACTGCTAACCTCCAACCATCTATATTTCTTTGCAATCTTGTTTGAATGATGATTTGTTTCCAAGCTGAGGTTTGATAAATGGAGTTCCAGCTCTGAGCACAATTCTGAAGCCAAGCTTGAACTTCCTGAAAATGAAAATTCATTATGAAACATAAACAAGTCTTTAAGCATGACATGAAGAATACGATCAAGAGGTGAAATCATTCTGTGATAAGAACAATTTTTCTCTGCAGGTGAATCATTGTTCTAGACTGAGCATGTGAAAAGAATTAGGTTAGCCTTACCTTCTCTGTCTTCAATTTAGACAAATAATTAAAAACTAACAGAAGGTAGACTAAAATTAGTTCAAAATGCCACAGCCATATGATAACCCAGAAATAAAACCACAGGCCTGTCCATTGTGATTTAAATCTAAACCAGAATGGGACTAGTCCTAAAATGGTTCCCATTGTGCCAACTGTGGTTCAGTCTGCTCCTCTTGTTTGCCTGCTGATTGCTGCTCCATCCTCTGGAGGAAGCCCTTCCCTGAGCTCATCTCCTTCAGGATCACAGCTCCCAGATTTTCACCCAGATTATCGCAGTCCTGCAAAGACTCAGACCTCTGCCTGGCATCTGCTATGCTGGGGCAAGGACAGCCACAGTCCCCTTCCCTGCAGCTCTGACCAGTGCTGTAGCTCCCAGTTTGGCATGCTACATCCTGGCTTTGCCCAGTTGACACACCCACACTCTCTCTGGTGTCAAGAGAGTGAGTTGTCTTTTTGGGGTGTGCCAAAACTTTGGTTGCGGGACCTTTTCTTTTTCCACCAGGCACAGGACGACATCAGGCAGGTGCCACCAGCTGGGTCAGATATCTGCCTAGATATCTTCAGAGACAGGAAATTCTGTCTCCAACAGCTTCAACTGCAGGGCCAAGACAGCTCTGCCATACTTGGCATAAGCAGGGGTACTCCATGAATGCTGAGTTTCAGCTTTGCAGTGGTGACCAGGTGAAAATAGCTGTCCAGAAGACAGGAAGACCAAAAATTACTCTACTGGAACAAAGGAGTAAGACCCTCTTTGATGCATGTGTGCCTATGGATTCCTACTTACAGGCTGACACGAATCTGGGAGAGGACAAAAGCACAGGCTGGCCTGGAGAGCTGGCCTTCCATTGCCAACAGGAGTGGTGATTGCACCGTGACACAGTGTCCCAGGCTAGTGCAGCCCTTGGCAGCAAAATGTCTGCACCTCCGGGCTCCATCACAGCCCAGGGCTGCCCATCACCTGATCCAGTGGCACCAGGATATGAGCAAGGTTTGAGCACTGGGAACCCCTAATGTCTGCTTGCAGCCTGCTATGCCCTACACTGGTCAGTGGACAAGCAGCTCCCTTTCCGCCTGCCTTGGCGTATCTTGGTGGCAAAATCCAAGTCCTAACACAGCTTTTGTTTCTAGCAGGAAAGTGAGCAGCAATTAGGCAGGAAGGTGCATGTGCAGAGCAGACCAGAGTGTGCCAGCTGCCTGTGCTTGCTCATACCCACTCAGCCTCCCACAGATGAGCAAGAATAGTACCTGATCACATTGCACATGTGGCTTGCCTTCCCCTGATAAAAGTGCTGGATCTTTAAGCAGGAACAATGCTTCAAAAATACTCTTTTGGTGCCAAAAATGTCAGGCTCCTGCATCCCTGCATTTGTACATGGTCAGATCATTCCTCAGTAGCAGCCAGCTGGACCCGTGTGTGCCTAGGAGGCTTCATCCTCAGGGCTGTGTGCACATAGCTCAGCTGCCTCTTTGTTAGGTACCCTAGCGTTAGAGGTGTGGGGTATTAGAGCAGCAGACAATAGGATACTCCCAATTCTGCATCTCCCTTCTAGCCTCAGTCCATGCTGCCCTCCCCTGTGGGATCCTTTCCTTTCAGAATCATGACTAGACTTCGAAGGAGACAATTCTGGGTATCTGCTACATGCAGTTCAGAAACACCTGTGACTCTAACTCTTAAGCTACAAAAAGAAAGCCCACAGTAACCCCATGCTAAATTTCTTACCTGCAAGATACAGTATGGTTAAATTCCCAGAGACTGCAGTTCAGCTGTGCAGCTAAGCATTTTTTCCAATGCTTCCAGCAGTGGAAAAAAAAAACCGGCAGGGCCAAGGGGAAGGTGTGCAAGTCTCTGGGAGACTTTACAGGACCCCAGGTGGGTAAGAAGAAAGGATGGCCAGACATGGCCCCTGGACCAGGAAGAGTCATGAAGATGTGTGCAAGATGTGAAGGACCCACATAGTACTCAGCAGTCTTGATCCTGATTTTGCAAAAATAGCTGGTCTTCCCTAATACTTTCCAGTTTGTGTCTCACTGTTTGCCTTCCATCTCTTCCCTCATGTGTGCATGTCCGTAAGAGCTAGCACTGTCAGTACCCTGCGGAGCTGCAGTCCCAAACATCCCCCAGGCCATGAGAAGGGTTCTCCCCAGGCATGGCAAGCACTGCTCGGCAGGCCACTGCAGCTGCACGAAGCCTGGGTGCACTTGTGTCTTACTCTTCAGCTCACCCTTCTGGCAGCCAATTTCGCCCTCTCACAGGCACTTGAGGCATGAAGACAGGGTGATCCAGACCCAGAGCTTGTGCTTGTTGCAGAGCAAGCTGGAGCGCTGGCACCTCTGCAAAGCTCTGGCTGCTGGGAATTTCAAATGCCATTACTGTAGAGGGGTTTGACTTTCCTTCTGTTCTATTTTACTTCATTTATTTGCTCTTTTACCCAACAGTTAAATACCTTCCTTTCATTACTTACTTCACATTTTTAGTTCAAAACCTGAAAAATGATATGTGTTCCCATTGAGTAGGAGCATGAAGCACTGGGATAATCTTGCCACTTAATGCCCCAGTATATCCGTGGGAGGGTCAGCTACTTAAGCACATCTGCAGCTTGCTGATTGTCTGAAAACCATGCAGATTAGCCAAAAATCCATTTCACAGCTGTGGATGCTTCCTGGGCAACAGACTCTGCTGTTGATTTGCTAACTCTGAGCTGGCTGGTGGGAAAGAACAGGCACTATGAGGAGCTGCATGCTCTAGTCCATATCTTCTTTTCATTTAGTGCAGAAATTAGGTTAGATCAGCACATTTGTCCAAGGATTTTCTGATCCTCTTTTGCTGCAAAATTATCATCTCTGTCTTTCTCATGGACCCAGAATGATGCTGGCAGTGCTGAGGAACCAGCTTGCTCAGCATGGTGTCTCCTTACTCCATGACTGAGCCTTGTCCTGTTCTGTCTGGCTTCTGCATGGGCCAGGCAAGTTAAGTTGATTGGTGGCATCATTGCACTTAAATGCATGTTGTGAGTCTCACAGCAAGAGGCACATTCACACGTAGGTGCAACCTCTGGTTGCCTCATGTAGTGTTGGTGTTTGCACGCTGGTGGACATCCGTGCCATTGGGCTGATTACTTACTGACTTTTTTGGAAACATCTTGTGGGATACCGTTGGAAAGAAGAGGGACAAGTTTCCAGTTCAGCTTTAGTCTCATATTATCTTGGTGTCCCACGACACCCTGACAGAGGCCTGATTTGGGTCTGGAGTTCTCAGACCACATGACTTGCTGTCATGAGTTTGCCAGAAGAAGACAATGCTACCAATTTCTGTGTTAGCACTTCATTCATTTAAAATTTACAACATATCTTTGGGGAGAATCGTGTTTGCTGATTGTCTGTTTCATACCTGTGGGGATTGGGGGCTTTGTTTTTATTTACACAAAAGCAGTTTATGATAAACTAGGAAATGCCTGTATTATCCTGTGGAAGATGGAACATGTTGAAGCATGTCTGATTCTGGTGTGTAAATGTTGTGGATCAAAAAGCACTGCTAGCAGAACCAAGCAAGAAAGGTAGCACACCAGTCTGGCTAAGGAGCATCCTTAGTAGACATCAAGAAGCTGGATTATAGCCTTGAAGAGGAAACTCCTCCACCCCAATATCCACTCCCATGACATGGCTGATTCACCACAGAGAGGAGAGAGGGATCAAGGAAAAGTGGTGGACAACTCATGCATGTGGAAAGGAAGGAGGACTAATCACAGCAGGGGCAGCAGTCCGGAGGGGGCTGGCCAAAACAGGCAGGTTGGTGAAGGAGGGCACAACTTGCAGGAGCATATGCTGCAGGCTGCCAGGTCTGCTCCTCCTGGCAGCTGTTGGGGCTGGCCAGGAGCAGAGTCTGCGTTCTGGCCACCAGCTGTGGTGTCAGGGCCAAATTTTGCAGGCAGCAATTTCCCACTTGGCAAGTTCTAGGAAATAGGGAAATGATGGTTCATATATTGTTCTGTCAGGTCCTCTGCCATGGGGTGTCTCTAGGGGAGCTTGTACTATTAGAGGGAGTGTTCGGATACCTCTGCTGTGATGGATCCTGAGATACCAGGAAAATTAGGCAAATTCCCCACCAAATTGCCTGGTCTGCCCTAGAGACCCAGAAAGTTTTGCAGTCCCCAGTAGTGCCTTATGGCCCAAAGCCAGAGCTCAGTCACTGTGTTCACTTGGTGCCAGCACAGCATGGGCACGTGGTTGTTTGAAAGAGTGTGAGGAAAAGCCTTTGTTAGCAAATGGCCCCTTCACTTGGGCTAGATGGATGGAGGGCAACACTGCACAGCAGCACGGGTGTTCATGTGGGAAATACAGGTCATTTTTGTTCGTGGACTTTGACCCAGGGTAGAGGGAGAATTAACAAAGTCACTTCTACCAGCTACAGCAGGAGAGGGGCCAGGTCTGTCTAGATGAGGTTAAAAGAAAGGGAGACCAGTTGATGTGGCTAAACGGCTTCCATCTCTCACCTCACTCCTCATCAGTTAGATCTTCACCCTCAGCAGGAAGCTAAAAGTTAGATCTTCACCCTCTTCCCAAGCTAAAAGTTAGCCCATGCTGCCCCAGTGCTGTGGTTCTCCACTCTAATATCTCCATAGATACCCGTTCCTGAAATGTGAATCACATGGCTCTTAAAGCAAGTTATTTGATTTTCTTAAGCACGTTTAGTGCATGACTCTTAAATCATAGACTTCTGCACTTGCAAATAACTTTTAACACCATTACTGGGTGCAAATGAGGATATAGTCTGCAAATGATGAATTACTTGATTGCAGTAAATCACACTGGTAGATGTCTGTGTAGTCTCACTTGAATCCACAAGGAGTTGCAGGTCCAATCATTAGACATATTAAAATTATAAAATGCAAAACAGGAAGAAAAGTAAACGTTGTTTAAAAAATTTGAGACAGAATTTGGTGGGCAGCAAACTAAGTCTGCTATGCTCTTTAGCCCCAGATGTAGAAGCTATCACTATAGCTCATTTAGATACTAGTTAATACCAAGATTTTTTCGTCTTTG
>VWZT01003602.1:24129-53732 GCA_013397055.1 Pachycephala philippinensis | reverse complement strand
TTTTTTTTTGCAATGTGCAAAAATACAAAATATTGCATTGTTATATAAAATTCCCTGTATTTTTTTTTTCCTGGTTTTAATGCCACAGTGGTTGTTTCTAAAGAGAATTATATTTATTACAGTATGGCTATCTCTCAGCTAAAGCTCTTCTTTGCCCATGCTGCTTCAGCACGTCATATCCTCAAGTACTCACACAAACCCACAAGTTAAGAATGGAACACTGCGTGTCTCGGCTTGTAGATACACTCTGAATTTATATAAACTAACACTGAACCAAGAAGCCCTGAAAAATTTTCTCAAGAAATGCCAGTTTTTCTTCATTGTCAGATCCATAATTCCTCAACTGCAATAATTTTTCTCAAAATAAAAATAAGTGTTTCTATAATAAATACCTTTTTCTCGGTAGATTACTCTAATAGTGAACATGTGAGACACAAAGCACCATTTTCCCTGCTTGAGATGAAGTTATGGGTGAGACTTTACAGTTAAGCCTTACAGAATGATCTATTTTGGAAGAACACGGTTGCCTTGGTGCTGTGCCTCCTCGGTTGTTTGTGCTGGAGTGTCTTGGCTGTATGAAGAATTTACTGTTTCTTTTAAAAGCCACAGTAGCACACAGGAGAATCAAATCATCCAAGCAAGGAATGGCTTATGAAAGGATAGCAATTACTTCTTTTCAAAACATTTTTTGGGGAAAAAGAGCCACGAGGTCAGAAGTTTACCTCCGAGTACAGTTTTTTGGCCAAAGACAGCACAGATTTGACCCACAGGGATTATCACATTATGCGGCATGTCAGTGCCAAGCCCAGGAACAATGCCACGCCAGTCTGACTCCTGCCCACAGTGCTGCAGGCGGAGCTGAGCCCTTTGTGCCGAGGAAGAAATCAGCAGGCTCAGGGATTTGCTGTTCAGCATCGCCCCCACAGCAGGAGTTTGCAGGGCTTCAGAGGATGTTAGACATAACTATTAGGAGGTATTTACAGAAATGAAATGTAAGCACATCACTGAGACTTCTGCTCAGGTAGCAGATCTCTGTAAACAGCTGCCTAGAAAAGACTTGGTCATTCTGCAGACATAATAACTATCACACAGAAAACCACAAATCCAGCCATGGTAATCTTTTTTTACTGGTTGAAAAGAACAGGAGGGACGTATAGTCAGTCTGATCATTCCTCTCCCCTTTGAACACCATGCTGAATACAGTGAAGGACAGAGGTGAGCAAATAAAATTTCATTTCTTTCCTTTCAATTAAACTAACCAAGGACCCTGAGCAGTGTAGCAGAACACGCTGCCTTGATTCCAGTCAGCAAGGAAGCAGCCTCCCTGACTGCTTACCAATCCAGTTTCCCCAACAACGCACTCTCAAATGATTTTCTGCAAGGAATTCTTCCCCAGAAAACTTATCATTAAAAGAAAAGAGAGCATGTGGGTGTAACTGATCATTTGGAAGATATTTATAACTCTCTTGCTAGAGGCTTACTGTTGGACTCAAGACATTAAGCAATTCTAGCTCCAGAGATTGAATAGAAATATGTCAGTAACACTTCTCTGACAATGTTTAACACTTCTGTGACTGGGGGAAGATGAGTTTGTTTCACACTTGCCTTGGACTTCCATATATGCCTAAGGATTTTCCTTGCTGTGGGTAATGCAGTCACGCCCAAATCATCAGGGCTTCTCTCCTACACACAGGTGTTCACTTCCTCCATTCCTGTCCCTCCATATAAATATATTTGTTAAATACGCAGTCACATTGTCGTGTCATCCTTTTCTGGTCCTCTGCTGTGACACTCCAGCTGATACTCTGATTTGACTTTTTCTCACCTGTTCTGAGAACATCCTTCATCCCAGTCTTTTGCACTTCATCCAAACAGGTAAATGATCCACACCTCAGCAGGTCAGTATTTTGATGAAATTATCTTCAGCCGTCTGAATTCCAATGTCTAACAACCATTCTTTGGCACACTCTGTCTTCAGTGCAAAACAGATTGCATTTTTATGTAAGGGTACCTGCTTTGTAATAAAACATGATCCAATAGCCTGTTTCCTATAATAGCTAGTCTGACAAAAATGAAGATCATTCACGAATTTGCCACAAATTTTCACAGTAAGAATACGGTACTTGCTGGAAATGATTGCCCAGAGACACACTTGGATGTCTATCCTTGTAGGTTTTCAAGCCTCAGGTAGACAAAGCCATGACTGACCTGGCCTAGTTGAACAATACTCTCCATTTTTAGCAAAACTTTTAACTGGGTGATTTTCAGAGAACCCTTCAAGCAATAATTCTAAGCTTCTATGAATTTATATGTGTAGAAAAGTAGAAACTACATGTAAATTGTGTCTAGAAGTCTCTCTGAGTTACCTTGACATAAGAAAACCCACATGTATTTTCAGTAGAAATGAACTTGGACAGGAATGATCAGCCATATTAAAGGGGTGGCAGCAGCTGTTCTATTAACACAGAAAGAACGCAAATGAATAATTGCACCATCTTTGTAATCCTGTTCTATCTAAGGAGATATTTGATTGTTTTCTGATGACTTTTCAATCAGTTTATATGAAATAAATTACAATCAGGAAACCTCAATAGGAACCTCAGCAATAAAGCAGGAAGAGATGCATGCCTGCATGTCAGTTTTGCAAAGGAATTTAGCTTGATTTATTTGCTGTGATTTCCACTACCTCTTTTCAAGGTAGTACCTTGTACCTTGGCACAAGCAAGTGCAAAGTGGGGTCGAAGAAAGCGTAACATGTGTCCATTCCCATCAGGAACCACCCAGGGCTGCACAGAGCACCCATCCACATCGGTCATGGGAAGGCACTGTCTTATCCAAAGCACCATGCCTTCCCCTGCCCACCCTGTGCCAGGCTGGCATGCAGGGCTGCTCTGTCGGCAAGGATGGGCTGGCATACAAAGACAGGAGCCAAAGACATCTCTTTCTGAGCTCTCTTTTCTGATCTCTCAAAAAAAGCACAGTTAAATCATCCCAGACTGCTCTCTCATGAACTTCCCCTTGTTTGCATTTCAAACTATAATTGGTGATTAGATGCTGAGAAAAAAAAACACAAATGAAGGGGGTTTGAAAAGTGTAGTGGTTTGGAAAATAATTTGAAAAAAAATCCCCAAAGCCAAAACAATTCCAGGTAGGTTTTATAAACCCTAGAACAATAAAAATACTTCTTGTGTCTCCAATTTCACATAGCTTTAAGGGTTCATCTTACTTTCTGTCTGCCTGAAGGATGCAGTGTAACTGGAAAAAGTTCCTTGACACTCAAGAAAAGTAAAAGATCTGTATTGAATTGCTGGTTTTCCTAACTCCACCTCTAAGAATAACATTTACAGTAAGGCACATGCAAAGAATCTCCCTATAAATATAACTCTAAAGACAATATTTAGTCAGTCATTGAGAAATGAACATAGAATTTTCCACTCATGTTATTGTAGCTGGCAAAAGTTTACATTCTGATTCTCATAAAAGGATTTATAGAGTGCTGTAAATTTACAAAACACTTTCCAAACACAGATAAGACATACTCCCTGGCCAGAATGTTATGGAAGACAAATGTAAGAGGAGAAGCAGGAGGAATTCTGAGGAAGAATTAGGGACAACAGAGCCGTGAAGGAAGTGTTAAGAGGATAGCAATGCTCTGTAAAACACCCAGTCTAATTCTTGGGCTTCTTGCTTCACCTCATACAGGTACAATCTGTTTCTTGAGGGACCTGATTTCTGCTCCACACCCATAAAAGCAGAAAGACCCTACTTCTTTCATTCTGGCAACAAAAAATCATTTAGAAATTAGCAGCATGTAGGAGTCTGACTTCAAGATTTGAACCAAAGATTCAAAACTGAATATGTTCAAAACCAAAATCTAAAATATGCTGATCTGAAAAGGAAACCCCAGTTTTGTGACAAGGACCATTTATAAAATGGTCTTTTTTCAGAGTTAAAGATCAAAACATCATGAAGAGATTCAGTCTCAAGTCCAGTTTTGGCTCCTAACTTGTGACCTAAACCAACTCCACTGGAGATTGAAGCACACTGTTCCATGCTTGATGAGACTTGGGAGCTCAGGGCTTCTCAAAGTCATTGAAATAGCACAAAACAGTTGCAGCATTCTGCAGAATTAACAGTAGAAATTTTTGTGAGAACTATTCTGTTTTAGCTGCATGTTTTTTCTCTTCTTATTGGATTTTACTGCTGTAGCAGTTCTTCTTTGAAATGCTCCATTTAATTTCAGATGAGCCAATGAACAAGTGAAACTCCATTCCATGAAAGCTTGTTTAAAAGCCTCAGCTTTATTATCTCAAAAATACTGCAGTTAAGCTCTACAAGTAATTCTCAGGGCCTGGACTTGGGCCTTTGGCTGGGAAACCTTTTGTCTAACTGTTATTTTAAATATGAAATTACATTTGGGCAATCACAGTATCTTCTAACAACATGGAAGGAAATAAAGAGCTTCAAATAAACAAGCAAACAAACAAAAACAGAAAAAGAGATTAAGGAGCAAGGAATGCCCTAAATGTGCCTTTTCTGTACATAAATTTTAATCTGAAAATCACTCTTCTGTTTAAAGCAACGTTTGCACCATTCTCACTCATTTCCAGATTGACACAGCAATTTATGGCAAGTTTCACATCCATTTTCTGGCGCATCAATATATCCTGAGACCCCAAAGGTCAAAATACAAGTCCATGTGGTTGATAAAAAAAAAAATAAACATTGTCAGGGCACTTTGGATAGCTCACTTCCTTTATTAACCTTTCTGTACAGATTTCAGTAAAGAAAAAGATTCTGAATTTCTCATGGGAAAAACATTGGCTCTTCCAATGATATTGAGAAAGAATATTAATATAATAATAATTCAAACCTGCACATTGGGTTGGCTATGCTCTTTTAAACCTCTGCAGTGGTATCTGAGCTCCTCAGACCCCACATTTTCCATTGCACAAAGAACAAACCTGTGGGGTGTTTGCTGAAGTGTGAAAAGCTGAAAGACTTCCAGGACATAAGGCCACTGTCTCATCCCTTTGTTATCATATGCATCCTTTACACACAACTCTTTTCCGGTTCTCCAAATGTAACTGGCAAAATTTGTTCATCTTTGTGTCTCCCAGTCAAGGAAGGGGACAGTGGTGCCACCTGCCCACTGTGTCTCCTAGACCTGTGTTACACCTCAGCTGCAGACCCACAACCTTAGTGGTGCCCAGAACTGAATTCAGCATACATGGCTGGCTTTTAGGGAATTATCTAGCACAGGTAGTCCAGGACAGATGATGGCATGGTTTGCTTCAGCCCAGTTAGGGAGATTTTAGCTCATGTCTTTCTTCTGAATCTCTTCAGAAAAATGAAATGAAAATGTCAGAAGGACAAGACATGCAGTGCAGGTAGAGGATATCTACCTTAGTGCTGAAATTTGAACCTTCAAAGATGGAGGGGATCCTGGCTTACACAGAAAGGCAAGAGAGCTGCAGTGGTGGCAAGAGAGCTGCAGTGGTGGGTATCAGGCTGTAAAATTGAAGTATCTGGTGAAACTAATAGGTGGATTTGTTGTAAACAACTTTGTCAGCTAGTCAGCTATGTGCTGGAATCCTTCTGTAATATAGTGGTTTAGCTATTATTAAATAACAGTAGTATTAAATAACAGGTACAATTACTATACATTCATCAGAGTCACAGAACAGTTTGGGTTGGAAGGGACCTTTAAGGTAATCTAGCGGAATACCCCTGCAGTGAGAAGAGACATCTTCAACTAGGTCAGGTTGCTTAGAACCCCATCCAACCTGGCCTTGAATGTTGCCAGGGAGGGGACATCCACCACCTCTCCAGGCAAACCTGTCCCAGTATTTCACTGAAAAAAATCTTCCTTATATTTAGTCTGAGTCACCCTCCTTTAGTTTAAAACCATCACCCTTTTTCCTATCACAACAGACACTGCTAAATGTTCTCTCCCCATCTTTCTATTAAGCACCCTGTTAAGTACTGAAAGGCTGCAATAAGGAGTCCCCAAAGCCTCCTCTTCTCCAGGCTGAACAAACCACTCCCCCAGCCTTTTCATAAAGGAGAACTATTCCATGCCTCTGATTATTTTTGTGACCCTCCTCTGGACTCTCTCCAACAGGTCCCTGTCCTTCCTGTGCTGGGACCCCAGAGCTGGATGCAGCACTGCAGGTGGGGTCTCACCAGAGCAGAGCAGAGGGGCAGAATCCCCTCTCTTGACCTGTCAGCCACAAATTAGCATCAATGTTTTCATAGTCAAGACAATTTGCTAATTTTAAAGGTAAGACTGGAGGAGAATTCAAAGACCAGGTTGAGGTTGCAGGCCTAATTCACAGTCTGTAGGAGTGATGGAAGTAATTAGCCGAAGTTTAGCACCCGTTATTCAAACTTTTAGAGTTGCAAATGACACTTTTTATAGTACTCTATAGGAAAACATGAACAAGAAGAATAGTAGTAAAAATTAGACTTGAGAATTTTTTTTTTTTAATAAAACTCACCTAACATTCAAAATGCCTGCAGTGTTCTAAGCAGTCTGCCAGCCTTCACAATTGGGAGCTGCAGTGCAGAATCTAAGGCAAGTTTACAAAGCCATTTTGGTGTCTGAAGGTGCAGGGAGTGTCTAGCAGGGCTTAGAAGTGTGGCACTCCTTAATTTGGACTGCAATTTAGGATTAATGGAAATAATCTGCAAGAGTGCTTTTAAAATTCAGTGAAGATATTTTCAGTATTTTAACGCAAACAGGTAAATTTGAAAACATGGACATTTAACTGTTTGGTGAGATGTTCAGTTTAGCAGAGCCTGTGGCCAGCATCCATACATCCCTGGGGATCTCAGCTTGCAGACACAAGCTCAGGCTGAACAAAATGCTCAGGGAACCTCCAAGGTCTTGAAATTTCGTTTGGTGATGGCTTCCAGCTAATATTCATTTCCACTTGCCAATGAGTCTTGTAAATGAGTCCTGACTGGGCATGTAAGACACAGGTACATGCTATTTGTTCTGCTGTTCCTAGAGTTAGGTCTTGATTTTATATTTAGATGTATATCACATTAAAAAGCAAAGAAAGTAATTCATTTTTCTGTAGTATAAACAGGTGTAAACCAGTAATTTCAGAAACAGTGAGAACCAAAAAGCATGTATGGAAAAATCTTACTAAATGAATCGGCCTGTGTGTTTTAATATGAACTATTTCTTCCACTGGATTTTCCCAACAGCGATGTAAAGAAATTAAGTGTCATTTGACCAGAAGGTTTGGTATTCCTGGCAACCCAGTTCTGTTTGGGTTTAGCTGATGAGAGTGCTGGAGATCATTTAAAAGTCATCAGGGAGGTCATCAGAGAGATTCAGGTGCTGTTGAAACTAAGTGTGCTTCTTTAGTTGGTTTTGGGTTTTTTTCTTTTTGTCCCTGGGCAAATTTTGAGAATGCTTTAAGTTTGATGAAAAGACACTTGTGCCTCTCACAAAGTTCTAAAAAGCATCCCAAGTGCAGTCAGTTACTATTATTTACCCAGACCATTGTATGCACCTACACTTTCTATTAATCCGTTTAGCCACAAAGCCTTATTTTTTTACATGGTGCTAGAGGAGAGAGATGTTTCTTACTAATTTTCTACAGGTTAGCTTGCAAAAGCATCATGCAGAAGGGCCTTTACATATTTATTTCTATTGACGACTGGCCAAGAGTGATCAGCATTTAAACATCAACAACATTGTACTGGGAAAAAACAAAAAATCCCAACGAAACAAAAAACCCAACACCAATAAAAACCCCCCAAAACTTCCACACTACCACTAAAAACAAAAACCTGGAAGCCTTCCATATTTATCTTTTGCCAAGTGTGTACTACTGCACCCATTTCCATTGATACTGACTTATCTTTTAAAAGTATCTTTGCCTGACCAGTAGTAGAGGAGATTTATCAACAGAAGGCATAAATCTGCAGTCATCCTCACTGAAAACTTGGTTATCTCTAGTAAATATGCTCAGCACTGTTTCCTGCTTGTAAAATCTGATTTCCTTTTATGACTAGGTAACTCACCTAGCTGATCAAGGGGAAGCCAGTTGATGTCATCTTTTTGGATTTCAGTAAAGCTTTTGATACTGTTTCTCACAGCATCATTCAGCCCTCAGCTGGATAAACACATCAGGGGATGGGTGAGCATCTGGCTCCCAGGTCAGGCACAAGGAGTCACAGTGAATGGGGTGACATCAGACTGGGGACCTGTCACTGGGGGGGTTCCACGGGGCTCCATCCTTGGCCTTGTGCTCTTCAACAGCTTCATAAATGACTTCAATGCAGGATTTGAAGGGATACTAAGCAATGTCAACGATACTAAATGGGGAGGAGCTCTTGACTCCCTCAGGGGCAGAGAGGCCCTTGACAAGTTAGAGAGCTGGGCAATCACCAACCACATGAAATTCTACATAGGAAAGTGCCAGATTCTGCACCTGGGATGGGGCAGCCCTGGATGCATGGACAGAGGAATGAGAAAGTGGGGAAAGTGGGGCTGTGGAAAGGGACCAGGGGTCCTGGTGGATGGCAAGTTGAACATGCGTCAGCAGTGCCCTGGCAGCCAGGAGGGCCACCCGTGTCCTGGGGGCATCAGGCACAGCATCGCCAAGGGAGGGGATTGTGCCCTCTGCTCTGCTCTGGGGCAGCCTCAACTCAAGTGCTGGGGGCAGTTCTGGGTGCCACAACATAAGGACATAAAGCTACTGGAAAGTGTCCAAAAGAGGGACATGAGGATGGTGAAAAGCCTTCAGGTGAAGCCATATGAGGAGCAGCAGAGATCACTTGGTCTGTTCAGTCTGAAGAAGTGGAGACTGAGGCAGTCTACAGCTTCTTCACAAGGGGTAGCTCTGTAGACTGCAGCACCTCAGCATCTCCAACACCTTCCCATGATGCAGTCCCCAGGCCCTCTTGTGCCCCCTTCTCTGCACACTCACTATTTTTATCTAGTTCATAATAATGTCCACTTTGCTGATCATGCTCCTTTCTCTCTCTGCTCATTCCAACATGATCTCTCACTCCTCTGTCTCCTCTTCCTCATGAAATTGCCCAGCATTAGGGACATAGGAAGTGCTGATGAGTATAACTTGCAGTGACTGCTGATCTAGCTGATCTTCCCCTGTAGCTGCAGTTTATTATGAGCATATAATGAGACTTCCAGCTGTTGTCCCCAGGCAAGAAATAGAAAGCATGGAAAGAAAGGAGTCACAGGCATTTTCTGCCAACTCTCCGCAAACCGCAAGTAAACACTTTCTGAACCAGAGTGGAACCAGGAGCCACAGCCTAAGCCTTAGCAGGGCTCCATTACTTCTAATTACATACTGGGTTTGCCACACAGATATTTCCCTTTCCTTCTGAGGGTACAGCATGACTAGAAGACAATCCTCATCACACCTCCTCTTAAATCACATCTAATTAAATGCATTTCATTCCTGGTAAATTTCTCCGTAAGCATGTTGCTCTGGAGTTTTAAATATTTCTGTGGATTTTTTAATGGTATAACAGGAAATATAACTAAAGGAGACAAAGTAAAGTTGAGCAGAGTTCAAGAAGTCCAGATGTTTGGAAAGAAGGTATAAAAGCGTCAAGATCAAAATCACTTTCTGGTTTAGAAGTCAACCTGGAATAGCATGCCAAGAATATTAACAAAGTTAATTTTGGTAGTTTTTCTGATTTTATCTCTCATGAAAATGCTATAAACCATCCTTTGACAATTCTTTTTGGAGTCTAACAAAAACCAAGGAATTGGAAAGGTATGGAAAACAACAAAATTCATTTATTTGAGCTTTGAGAATAGTCCTACAGCAGTTCATATCTCTGTCCTTTTGCTCAAACCTGTTTTAGGAGCCCTGTTAAGATTAAGTTCCTTAAAACACAACTTGTAGCCAGCCTCTCTGTGATACCTGCTGTGATAAACAATAGTTATCTAAAGCTTAATCTGGAGATCTGAGCACTTAGTTGTCCTCTCAAGTTCTCTCTGTCCCAGATATGTCTACAGTCACCTTGCAGAGCAGCTCCACTTCTGTTTGATGTCTCATGTAACTGAGAGCTGTTCAGCCCATGTGTCCAGAGCACTTTGACACCTTCCAGCTGGCTGCACCCAGCCTGTCTAAGAAACCACCCATGCCACCTGGACACCCACCAGCATGACTGAGCTACACCATTTGCCTGTCCTCACTTTGAGGGCAGCAATGCCTTTTTCTCCAGCTTTGCCAAACAAAGACACGTCCCACTTTCAGCACTCATGACACTGCTGTGAAGATCCTGGGAAGGTGCTTGTTTTTGTAAAGCCGTGAGGTAGTCCTTACCTGTCAAATCCAGCATAAGTGTCTAATCTCAGTTTTAAAATCCCTTGTGCCCTGCTCCACGTGTCACTCACCTCTCACTTGCTGACTCCCACTGCCAGGACATCATTTTTGAACCAAAGTTTTTCTCTTCCTTCCATATTTTCCGTTCTGCCAAAAAACATCCTTAAGCAAATACCCATGGCATAATCTTCTTATCTTTGAATCCTGCCTTAAAACTGCCTTAAAACTGGACTGTGCTCTGAAACCTGCAAAATTCTTGGCATTGACCAGGATACGTTTTTGCAGACACCACAGCCACTTCTGCTGTCCAAAGTACAGCAGAGGGGAAATGAGGTAAACCCTCCTTTGGTCAGAAGCAGCGCTGGTGGGATTCCAGTATAGGCAAAAAAAGATGCTGTTTCTTTCCCCTTTCATTCTTTGCACAGGCCAGGCACCCTGGCAGCAGCATCTTTCACACAGCTCGTGAGGTGCAGAGATGGTGAGAGGCAGCATCAGGACAGCCTGCAAAGCCTGGACACAGACCCACAACTCAGATCTCGCCCCATGCTGTGGTCAGAGCTCAGCAGTCATCGCAATCCCTTTGATGAGAGCATCACATTTTCCACAAGATCCATGTTCTTTATCCTTGCCTGATTTTCATACCCAGCCCTTTCTTAAGAACAGATTACAGTCAAAAATGCATCTCAGAGAGGTTTCTAATCTGATTTCTTTTCTACCAGAACTTTTCTACTTATTTCAGATAGGATTTTGGCTGGGAACTACAAAAAACGTGCTACCTCTTCAGATCCTATGAGGAGTTTTACTCAGAGCGTGATTTCCACTGGGCTAGCCCATATCTCATTCCCAGTGAATGATGCCTGTGTCCACTTAATGTCCACTTAAAAAATCTGAATTTTTTGGTGCAAAGCAGTCACATTTAGTTCAAATGCAGGGCATACTTTTTAAAAAATACAATTATAAGAAGAAATCTATATGTCAATATAAGTTATAAAAATAAGCACTTAGAAATCTTTCTGGTTTTAACACAAACACACAGAGGTTCCTAGGCTTACCTTTTTGGCAACTCATGCCACAGGACACCAAACCACACTCCCTATAACCTTTTGCTTGTATGAGATCCACATCCATGTTTAAGACCTATACGTTATCTTAAAAGATTTTATTCAAAGACATGGACAAATCAAGCAGGAGTTTTAGGCTTTTCTGGGATACTCCATGAGGTAGTGTTGAGTGGAAAGTGTGGTGGCACTTTTGATACTGTTTGCAACCCCTAGAATCACGTTTAAGGTACCACACTCACAGCTGGGCATTGGGAGTAACACACTTCTCACCCATCGTGATCTGTGCTTCACAGACACCTCAGCTCCCTTTTGTGAACTGCCACCTGGAATTTATTTATTCTTTAGTTTGAAGGCAGCAGGTTGCTCTTGGACACCTGAAGCCCTTATGTGAACATCCTACAGATTTACATAGGGGATCTCACTGCAGGAAGAGCTCAGGCTTTGATCCACTGTCAGCAACAGGAAAGGGCAGAATCAATTACAAATTGTTCCCTTGTGCTTTACTAACCTCTAAACTTTGGGGCTGGAGGTCAGGGGAGCAGGAGCCATCTGCATCAGCTATTGTTTCCCCTCTGAAGCAAGGCATAAATGCAGGGTGTGCTTGCAGCTAGGGATGCCCTGACCATGCACAGCGTATCATCCATGCTATCTGCATTCCCAAAGGTCTCATGGAGGTCGGAAATACACCTACAAACCTGGTGAAGAGACAAACTTCTTCAGTGGCATATGTAGTCAGAGGTCTAGCAGGGAGATGATTCTTGCTTCTGCCGGCTCCCTGGGACTTGGGACTTCTTGTGTATCCTCTCTCTGCCCTACTTTTCCAACTTTAAAATAAAATTTCATTTTCTTTCCATTAAACAGAAGGAGAGGAGGAGGGATTTTAATAGAAGGGTAAAAATACATAATCATACATTGCAAAGCACTCAGAAAACTATAGATAGGATTAATTTAATTGTTTTGGCTCAGAAAACTCTGTCTTAAGCAGTATATGTTTAATCTCAACATCCTGTAACTGAATTCCTTTGACTTCATAGAAATGCTCTGTTTAGGTGTTTATCTAAAGTTTACATTTTTAAATGGTTTTCTGTGAATTGCTTTTCCCACTTGCAATTTAAACACTTAATAAGCTTTCCTTAAAAGTGGGAAAATTATATTTTATATCTGTTTATCTAGAAACTGTAAATAATGTCATAACATTTTCAGCAAAATTTATTAGAAAACTGCATCTGTGAAAGATGTTTTCAATCCTGAACTCTATGTTTGAAAGATATGGGGAGATAGAAAAAATAATAACCCCTGATACTAAAGTTCTACACGTTTATACTCCTGGGATTTTTCCTTTTTTATTTTTGTTTTCCTGCAGGGTTATGACTGTTTCAAAACATGCTAGGCCTTTTCTGTCTGTCTTTAAGCACAGCAGATATGTATGCATGTCAGCTCATTTTGCCCTATGGCTACATAGAAAGGAAATTAAAAGTTTTATTGAAGAATCTCTTTTGTAATAATGTTACTTCGGGGGATTTTTTTTTTTCCACTAAGAAGACAATCCAATCTATTTGGTGGTGAAGACCCTCTGCTGCAAATGCCTGTAAAGATAGACAGGAGTTGTGCTGTCTGAAGTTCACTATCTGAATTGATCTGTGAAAGGTACTGAAAAACATTTTTACGACATTTCTTCTGTGGGGAAAGGCTGAGAGTTGGGAGTGTTAAGCCTGCAGAAGTCTCCAGGGAGACCTTATAGAGGCTTGTAAGCTTATATGAGCTTATGAGAAAGATGGGGACAAACATTTTACTAGGGCCTATAGTGACACGAAAAGGGGCAATGGTTTTAAACTAATAGAGGATCGATTAAGACTAGGCATAAGGAAGGAGGTGTGGGTGTGGAGGGTGTGGAACTGTGAGGGTGGTGGAACACTGGAGCAGGTTGCCCGGAGAGGTGGTGAATGCCCCATCTCTGGAAACATTCAGGATCAGGTTGGACGGGGCTCTGAACAACAGGATCTAGTTGAAGAGGTCCCTGCCCATTGCAGGTGGATTGGACTAGCTGTCCTTTAAAGGTCCCTTCCAACCCAAAGTATCTGTAATTCCATGATTCTATGACTGTATGTTGAGGATTGAAAGATTCAGTTTTAGAGTGGGCATCTACTGCAAACCTGAACACAGGCAACTACCATGAAGCAGGGAATTTCATGCTTAGTTCCATGTGACCAAGAGGCATTATCTGAACGGGTTTAGCAACACAGCTGGGACTCAGTATGCTCTGAAAGCTTTAAGTAACATAAACTTACAACATAACATTCACAGTGACCCTCTAAATAATTTTCAGTGTGTAGCAATCAATTCACAGGCTCCAAGTACTTGCTAATGTAAATCAAGGAGTTGATACGGCAGAAAAGTAACTGGGAGTAACTTCATTTTCAACAAAACCATGTCTCAAATCCAGTTTTTCAAGTGCGTAAGAAAGTGAGTGATGAGAACTGGGAGGAAGGAGGGACCATTACTTGAAACACTAATACCATAACAGCATAAGGGGGCTTTTTGGTTCCTTATAGAGAGGGCAATAAATGCTCCTCTAATCTTACTCTGCAATCCACAGATGGGTCATACAATGAAAGAAAAACTGGGCAATAAGTTCAGGGATGTTGTGATGGGCTCCCTAACAATTTGGGTTTGGTAACTGGCTCATGCCCACCTCCCTGCATTGTGTCATTAACCCACCCACACACCTGCTATCTTTATTTAACTCAGATCTATCCCTCCCCTGCCTGTAAGGGATAAAAACACAATGAGTGGGCTAGAAGATTAAAAAAATAGTATTTCTACTCGTTTAATTGAAGTAAAAAAAATTGAATTCCAGTCTGAATAGAGAAAAATTGTCACAACACTTAAAGCCAACTTGCTTTGAATGGATGTGCCATCTGAGGTTCCCTAGTTCTGACAATACTGTGAAACCTGTATAAACAGAGAAAACTGAGCAGAGTACAACCAGTTCTAGATCTGCAGCACTGTTCTGGACAGTCAATAAATTGAGTTACACACAGAACACCCATTGAATAGTCTCTACTTTTTGCAGCTTTCACAGAACAAGGGTAGAACTTCTGCAAACATTTATTTTCCTAGCACTATTCAGGGTCCTCAAGTGCAAACCTCTGCTCAGAGCAGGGCCAGCTGTGGTTCCAGCTTAGAGCCAGTTGACCAAGACCCTCAAGCATCTCTAAGGATAGTGACACCAGCTCTCTCCAGAGAACCAGTGCTTAAAAGATATTCTGACAGAGACACTTCAACTGTCAAATAATCCACCGGAGGCCAAAGGGGCCAAGCATATAGGGTGCTCTGGGGCAAAATTTTCAGTTTATACACTTAAGCCAGGGCTGGCAATGTGTTCTGCAGGAAGGCAACTTGGCCTGCAAAATCTGATGCACCTGATTTTCCAGTCAGCTGATGCTAGACTGGGAGACCCATACTCCCTCTTTTTGCTTCTCAACCATGTCCCCATGCCTGAAGCCAGCTTTTAGCTTGAGCAGATGTCGGGCTCAGCTTCCCGGCCCTTTTCCTGCAAGAAAACACTACCTGGGAGGAGATAACCATGGTCTGGCCATTGGCATGGACATGAAGTAGATAGCTGCTGCCTTTTCCATCTGAAACCTTTGCTGAAGAGCAGCTGGTATCACACGCCAGTGGCTCTCCACACCATGGAGAGACACTTCTTCACCCAGCAAGGAGAGCCACAAGGGGTTGCCTTCATTTTTTAAAAAAGGTTCATTTAGAGTATGTTTTAAATGGAACGCCAGGGTGATAGGTTTGCCATGTCTTTGATGTAAGGACAAGTTAGAAACGGGCTTTGAAAATGCAGGAGGGGGACCTGAGAATTGAAAAAAACAATAAATGCTGAGGTCTGCAGGCTTGTTTCCATCTAAATCAGCAGGCACTCTGTTGGTGCTTTTTCACCCAAGCACTGGTGGTGCCAAGGGAAAGGGGTAGCAGAAAGATTTCATTATCCAAACAAAGAGGGAAATCCAGATTCTCCAGCTTTGTTCAAACTGGAGGGTAATATTCAAATAATTAAAAGGCTGTTATGCACTGGTCATCATGATCTGTGAGTCATGCTTTTCAAAGTTCAGTCAAATTGCTTTTAAATCAGTCAACAGACTTTTCACTGATTGCTGGAGCATCTCAAGGCTCACTATCTATTTCAAGAGAACATTTTACAGGCATGCCCTGCTCATGTTCTCAAGGTCTCTGAATGCAGTTCTCTCTGCAAACCTAGCCCTACTGCACTGAGTTTGTAAGTCTACAGAAAGGAAAACAGCGTTTTTGGTAGCAATGAAGTGTTAAAAGAGGAATTAAAACCAAGAAAGCTACTGCCCCTCCTTATAGCTCTCCTGTCTGCAGGGTGTGGTGGGGAAGCTTTCTGAGAGGTCCAGTTCAAACTCAAAAACAGCTGTCTTAAGGGGGCTGAACACAGTAACCTAAAGAAAAACAGTTTTACTTTTGCTAACAAAAGAGAGATTTCGTAACAGTTGCTTCTGCAAGTAACAGTCCTCTGACCTTCAAAAAGGCATGCCTAAAATCATTAGAGATCCATTTCCCCGGTACAGCTAAGTGGGCAAATTTTCCAAGCAGGGACTGTTTTTGTGGACTCTAATGTAGTGCAGTGAGGACTGCTGAAAATTATGACCCAACATGCGTTTAGCACCATACATACACAATTGGATTCTGAGAAAAATGTTTGCTATTAAACGTAACTAATATCTACCTAATCATTTCCCAGCATTAATCAGCCTACAGAAAGCATGACCAGAACATACCACTGATGTCAACAATGTAATATGATTCAAATACACATGAATAAGGAGAATGTTCACAATAATATTGTACAATAAAGTCTTCCATATGAATCAAAGGAAAAAAAAAAAAAGACTATATTGTAGCATCCTCCATGCATTTTGTAGCAGGGGTTAATCAGAAATTTTCCAGCTGGCTGTCTGTTTTCTGACTGCCCGTTACCAATCTATTTCTCCCTCTTCCTTCCAAGGGTGAGGTGCTGGCCTCTCAACTCCAGACTGCTGTGCTGGACAGACCAGTTAAGATACTTGGCAATTTCCAAGTGACTATTAAATTACCCATGCATATTTTTGACCTAGTTGTAACATATAATCTCTGGGCAATATCCAAAAGAACACAGAAGACTGATAATAAATTGCAGATCCTGTGTGAGTAGTTCAAAAATCCAACCCTGGCAGGAAGCTAAGCTAATTTTCTGATAGTTGTTTTCACAGCCTTTTTAACCCAAAGGAGCAGGGAGCAGTAAAGCACTCATCCCTGCACTGGAGCTGGGTTAGCAGGCTGCCCTGTCAGCCCTGGGACTGCCTGCTTCACAGCACCATCGAAATAAATGGAAAATTCTTAACAAAAAAGAAGTCAAAGACAGGATAATGCAGCATCTAGTGGGAATGGGGAGGGAGTTCAGAAAGAAAGGGACTCCTTATTTCTTGTTGTTGTCAATTTTGCAAATTTTGTTTGGCATTGTCCAATTACTGCCAGTTTTTCACCAGCTTTGGAGGTTTTTTGCAAACTCTTTACCTTTCCACAAGCAAAATGGAGATAAATGAACAGTAAAGAAGTGAAAACAAACTTCCCCCGCCCCCCCCAAATAAAACTCAGCATTCCCAGCAAATTTGTTTTCCTCAAAAAAAGGTTGAGTGAACCTTATGGGCAGCTCTTCTTACAACTATTGGATTTCCCACAAGGAAGAATGAAAGAACTTAGTGCTGTACCTAAAGCAATAGGGCACCGAAGAGTCTCCCATCCAGAAAATTCACTGCACAGGCCACCAGGGCCTCCTAATGTCTCCATCACCTAATTTTCTCATGGGCAGGGTGATGCCAAGACTCATGTTTTACCACAGTGCTATGAAATTTAACTCCTGCAAATGAAAGCTCTGACAGCAAACAGTGGTGCAGCTTCCCATCCAAGTGCTGCTGTTACTTCTGCCAAGTGAGAACATGAACATTTTCTTTGAGCCGTCCCCTCTCTGCCCCATTTTTGCTTTTTCACCATTTCTGAAATTCAGACTTCATTTTCTGTGTTGTCAATATCATGTCTCATGTTTCTGTTTGCAGGTAGGATGGCCCGGTATGAGCAGCAGCCCCCTTCAGCAAACAGCAGATGACACATCACACTTCTTCTTTCCCAGTGGGAAAGGCCTCTCTCCCATCAGGGCAATGGACGGGCTGGAGGGGGTAAGCATAGGAGAGCAGCCAACATGCTCTGGTCTCACCGCATTGCTTCTGTACCACAGTGTAGAAAACACCACTGAGGTGTGAGAGAGGTGAGTGCCAGCACAGCTGGAAGCTCCATCTCAGCAGGACTTTGTCCTCTCGTCAGTGCTGGGTGAGTCCCAATGCCCAAGCCCCCACAGCCGCTTCAGCTGATGCTCAGGGATAAAGATGCCATCCTGCATACCCTTGACGTGGAGGAGAACTGTCCTCTGACAAGCTTTCATTGCCATTAAAATGTCTAAAACTTTTACTGTGTTGTAGCTTCCTCTGAAGTTTGAGGACCCAGTCCCATTAATTCTGCCACAGACACAGGACAGCTGAAATAAAGCAAACATGGCAGCAGGGAGAGAGGCTCAGTAAAAAGGAAAGATATGTCAAAGATGAACATTAAAAAGAAGATTTCTGCACGCAGACTATGCACCCACTCAGGCTGGCTAATGTGATACTTTGTGATGCTTTTCTCCAATTTAAGAGTGCCTTTGTCCACTTAACTTAAACCTGTTCCCAATCAGCTAAAGCAAAGCTGAGGTAAACCTGGATTAAATCAAGACTGGAATGTACAGAGAAGGACTACTTGGAAACTGTGTCCCAAAGCACATGCTTTGGATGAAGCACTGATTTACATGATGGCTTTTCAGGGTGGAAAGTACATATTAATAGAAAAGGCATAAAAAGCCATTTAATTGAATGTACAGGACATTTTGGATGACCTTTTTTTGTTGCTTTTTTAGAAAGCATTTTGTGAGACTGCAATCTTTGAAAAATAATAGTACCAAGAAAAATACTAAAATGATGACAATAACTAATGTATCTAGATGAGAATAAAAAGCTGCATGCAATCTGAATGGCAGGGAATCAAAAGAAGGACCTGATTTTTTATAATTTTTATGTTTAAAAAAGCCCCAGCTGTTTTTATCCTTAATAACCAACATTTCCAATGTAATAGAACATGCCAGAAAAATAATATATCCTGGAGTGCTATGGGTGGCTTTACAAGACTGAAAAGATCAGATAAATTACTCATCTCCCAGCTGCTGGGGAAACAAGACAGACTTTCAGGAGACCCCAGCCTGGACCCATGACCACTTACACAGATACTCAGAGAGACCAGATTTCTGAGGTGTGGGGTGCCCAATTGCCTGGTCTGACGTAGGCAACTTTCAGTCAGCTTCGATTTGCAATGGTCATGACCTATGTATGGTAAAATTTAATGGCCTGATTTCGTTTGCAAATATAGTTGTGCTGCCTGGATCTAAAAACATACTTCCATTTATGTGGGGAGATAGAGTAGAGGGGTTAATCAAATAGTCAAAGACTGCCTGTTTCATCTTTTCACAGAGTGCACCCTTCCCTGCTGGGATCACAGTGGCAATGAAGCAGAATTTTGGACTTTTTAATCTAATATTGTAAAAAAACCACCTTGAGGAAAGACAGAAGCAAATAACCCTCCTTGATTTCCTTCACATGACAGGACAGAAAGGTCAATTGAGATTACATGGAGCCTAATTTCAGGGCTGCAAGATATGCTGTTCATGTCATTAATCCTGCGTAGCTATTCTTATGTCTCAGACCTGCTTGGTATTCATTCCACTTGAAAACAATAATGATAATATTAGGTATCTTCAGTTCAAAACATGCAAATCTCAACAATTAGTTATTTCATTTCAAATTAACGTTGTCCCAGGGTTACTACCAAATCTAGTCTTTTATGTGGGTATTTATAAAATTGCCTGTGACACACCAGCAATAGATTTCAGCATTTTAACTTTCCTTTCTTGTAGTACCAATAAAAGACAGTCATGCGAAAAAATAAGTCATAATTAGGTTGGCCAGACAAAAGTGTGGAGACATCTATAAAAGCATGATTGACTTTATGTCTGGGTCCTCCTGCCACAGCGCTAGGGCAGTGGTGAGAAGATTTGAAGAATGTAGGCTTTTCTTGTCTTGAGCAATACCCTGTGCCATCAATACAACAAACTGCCATCCGCAGAGTCCACTCTGACAATTTTGAAATGAACAAATGTATATGACAATAAAATCTGTCTGATTAAGTGTTCGTGGAAAGTAATTATAAGGGATTTGTTGGCAACTTCAGCCTTAGTTCCCTTCCAAATCCATATGCGTACTTCTAGGAGAGGGTACGTAGTTATTCTATTTCCAGCTCCTGAAGCTATGCCACAATTTGTGCTTTGCAAAATTAGAAACTAATGAAGTATGCTGGCATTAGGAGGAGTCCTTGGGAGAAAAAAACAGTAATAAAAGGTTGGTAATTGCTGCTGAACAAGGGACTGATGGATAGCACACCATGCTGGTGCAGGTAGGTAGGCAAAGTGACTCATGAAATAGGCTATATAAAGGGATGAGTAATCAGTAAAAACAGAGTGAAAGAACAAACTGTCTCGTATGAAAAAGGCAGCTGTTGACGGAGATCAGCCACTAGGACATGGAAGCAGAAACAGAAAATTTGTTGGAGTAGAATAAAGAAGGGTAATGGAAGAAAGTAATAGAGTAGCAGCTCCTGGTCCCAATTAGTTCAAGAACCAGCATCACTCCCAGCAGCTGCAGCATTTCCTGACCATGAGCAGAGGAGGCAGACAATTCTTAAAGAAATGTACTCTGACACATCTTGCATATCCACAGCATCAAGTGGAGGGAATGGAGGCTGAGAGCTGACTGGAGATGGTACCTAGGGGTTCATCTTTTCTGCCACTGAGATGGTGCAGATTTGGAAGTGAAGGGGAATATGTGGTATTTTAAGGCTAATGCATTGTCAGTGCATTTGGATGTTAGAGCATGAACATCTATGTGGTCAGCAGTCACTACAGAGGACAGTAAAGCTCACTCTTACTAAAGGGGCTTCTTCCCAGACCCCAGTAAAGCAGACATGTGCTTCATGTGCTGTTTCCCCTAGCACTGCTCCAAGGAGCATCACTGCTATGTACTCCCATAGCTGCACAATCAGCAGCAGGAGGAAGATGAAGCTGGTTTCCCCAGTAAAGGGGTCCCACACAGAGGTGGGACAGCCAGCACAGGCACATGGATCCAGGAGAGCCACAGCAGTTGTGCCCCTCTCTAAGTTACAATGTACTGTGAGTTTTCCCTTATTTGGACAGTTATGGTCCATTTACACACCAAATGAAGCCAGACCATCTCTCCTCTGTCTGTGATTGTTGAACGGCAGTCAGTTCTAGAGACAGGGGATACTCTCACACTTCAGCCCTTTGATATGTTGTTCACCCAGTTCTTTCAGACTCTGCTAGATATTAAAGTATTGCCCCAGTAATTTTATATAATTGGACTGTATATCCAAACAATGCTTTTGAATAAATCACGATGCTAGTCATTGCAACTGAAGAAGAGTGGAATGGATTTGCCTTTGTTCTCAGAGGGGATAAGCTTGTCCATTAGGAGAAAGTTTCCTGGTTTATGGTCTCAACATAAAATGAAACTCCCTATCTGCACTATCTTTGCTTAGACTCTGAGCCCATAAACACTTTCACTAAATATTTGCAAAGAAAAGGAAACACAGCCAAATCCTACTAAGTTGTAATGAACAACCATCATATTGCAGAACATTTATCTTTTCTGCATATTCCACTGGGGAGAAGTCGCTTTAAAACTTTCAGTATGATTTAAGCACAAATGCTTTTTATATAGGTCAGGAAAGAGAAATGCAATTTCCCTTAGTTTTGTTTGGTCAAAGTTCTCCGTTCTAGCACTTAATTAATGACTCTGGTGAAATGCTTTGAAAACAGAAACGTTTTTAACCCCAAACGTGTTGCCAAAATGAGTACTTCCTGGTCATTGTCTATTTTGGAGGGGATGCTGAACACACATGCGTGTGCTGTTAATAAACCCAAGGAAACTATTTTTTATGGCTGTGGAAAAAAAGGTATTTCTTCTTCAGTACTCATCTCTGTCAGTTATAGCTGTGGGAAATAAAAAAAGTGAAATAAGAAATGTGGAAAGCAAGGGAGAGGAGGGAAGGAAAGCCACACAGGGCTGTGCAACATTACCCCACCTGGAACAGTCAGCTTCCTCAGTTGGCTTTAACACTTAATTTCCTTTCTGACATATCCACGCTTGAAATCCAAGCACTCCAAAGACAGCCCACATAAGGACATAAGCACCCAGAATGGAAATTAGGCAGAATTGGGTCCAAAACGCAATCCTCAAATCTTTTCCTAATCCAATGACTGCCTGGTTTTTTGCCAGTAATTTTTCCCATGGTTTTAAGTTTTCATGTCTCTTATAGCCCAGCCTCTGCCTCAGTCACAGCAGCCCAGAGGGTACGCACAGCCAGAGTTCCCCTCAGGTTTGTTCTGAGTTGCCACTATAAACTGAAAATGTTGCCATCAAACATCTCCCTAGAGAAGGGGTGACACACTTCCAGTTGTGCCGCAGCCTGCTGTCCCCTCCTCCAGGCAGCACCAAAATGCGTTGTTCCTGCAGGCACCACTGCTAGAGACACTTTCAATTGTCAGAGCCACCAATTGCCATAGTTACAATCTTCGTGCTCTTAGACTACCCTGTCCCCCAGCAAGGCCAGACTTCCCATCCTTCCTCTTCATCTCTTTTGCTACCAGACCTACAACTCAACAGTGGAGAAAAGTTCACTGATAAGATTCCTACATTTTCTGGAAGATTTCTCTAGGAAGCCCTTGTCACACCATGATATCACTCAAGCACACACACATAGCTGGAGGAGACTCCAGCAGGAAGCACTGAATGGCTGTCACGAGGTCCAGAGGAACTGAGGAATACACCAAAAACGTATTCAAAAGGTGTTCAAAACTCTTAAGCATTACTGGCACATCTTTATTCAGAAACAAAACTGTAAAAGCTTGTCAAGGCCGTGACAATGAAAGACTGGGTCTGCATGGCACACAAAGCATAAAATAGCATCAGGCATGAATTTCTTCTGGGTGACTGCACTAAGTCATCGTCCTGACACTTATCTTTAAGTAGGGTGTGCTGATGGGAGTGACGGCAGTGATAAGGTGAAGACACCACAAACAGAGATGAGAAGGTTACCCTTCTAAGTGAGGATGACAATGATTTCGTTTCTGACACAACAAAAGAGTCATCCCTGAAATAAGAGTTGGTGAAAGAGCTGATCTGTGCATCAATATCTAAGAGATATTGAAATGAGATGTGGCTATTGAGATGTCAGGTAAGGGTAACAATAGGAACATCAGCTAACAAGTAAACCATAAATCTCCTATCTAAAACCTTTGATGGGTGCATCGCCTTTCTTTAAACAGCACAAACACTGCTCACTTAATGTTGTTCCACAGACCTGCAGCATCTGACAAAATAAACAACTGCCCAGGACTTCTCACTTGGCATTTCTGCTTTCTGCAGGAACACAATGATACTGGCTAAACATGTGTCTTGTAAACATTTGCCTGTGGTGCTCTTGCTTTGTATATTTACACAGCCATGGAAATTTTATGTTTGACTTTTGACAGAGAAAACCTGCAGTGACTTTTATGTTTAATGCATTCATTCTGAAGTTGTTGCTTCACCTATCGCCAATATGTTTATTTTTTTGTTTAAGAACATCAAAACATATTAAGAAAATATATTTGCATCATGTAACCTTCACACTGCTGTTACATGTTTCAGTGGCCAAGAAAGTGATCTATTCCAAGGTTTTTGATCAATGAGGTTACTCTGCATCATTACAGTGACTTGGCAAGGCCAAGAAAACAGAGTTCAGAAGGCGTGGGGATCCCATGTGAAAGTTTGCCAGCTTGGGAAGAAAGAAGCCAAGGCAATGCCAAGTCACAAATGTTGAATTTGCAAAGTGGGATCATGTTAGCAGGAGATGCAACACATGGATGAGGAGGAGAACAGCCCAGAGACTGTTGAGAGGAACATGTGAAACTTTAGACAACTAGCCTGCAAGCTGATATCTTTTTTAAGATTTTAAGCTGATACCCAGTTTTAAGCTGGACGCAAGCTTTAGAGGGACTCTTGATATTGGAGAAAAAAAAAAAAATGCAAGACACAAAAAATAATAAAGAAATTAAATAGAAGACTTGCTTTGATCACTCACTCCTTGCTAAGGGAATGTAAGAACTAAAGTTACTACAAATATTTACAAAAATGAGCAGTCAAGGACTGTGGCAGAGGTATTAAAATACTCACTGTTTCAAAAACAGGTCTCATATGGATCTTATCAAGCTGACACTCCTAGGAAGAACAGGTAATCCATGCAGTTAGAGAAGAGTTTGAGGGCACTGGGAAGGCAAGAAGCTGATAATAAACACAGGCTAGGCTTGAGAGAACCCAATCATCCTACTTGTCATGACTCAAGAAATATTTCTCTGCCTTAAAAGCTGAAACTGAAGAAGTTTCTCTCTCAGAGAATTGATGCAAGTAGAACACCCCACTAGGATGATTAAAAGAGGGGAAAGGGCTTTAGTGTGAAATCACTTTATCTTTTTTTAAGGAAAGTCATTATCAACTGCAAGTGATCTTAAACCTACATCTTAAACCTACATTTTCCAAAAGGGACCTCACAAATATTTTCCTGGCCTACAAAATGCGCAGATTCTATCTCCAACTTCAAGCATCCAATCTGCCAAGCATATACAATTTAGGGTGGTGCTACTACTTTCTGAACAGAGCAGTCAGAAGAGCAATGTCCAAAAGTATCATTTCAATCTGATTCAGAAAAGAATCCTGCACAACCCCGGGTAGACTTAGACTGTGTTTGCCAGAGCTTGTGGAGGCCTCCTGCAGAAAGAGTCAGAACAAAAAGCAGTTCTTTAAGCTTCTACTGGAAGATAAAAGCATAGGAGGGCTCTCGGTATCAGCTAGTAAGATTTTTTTATGATAGGTATTTACAGGATTTATGGAATTTGTACCCCTCCACTACTCTGCTTTGCCTGTGCTTACTTCCTATCTATATAGCAGAAGTACATTCTGTTTCTTCCTGAAATGTTTAGAAAAGGGAATGAGGTCTTTCAAGGACACGCAAAGCTAAAAACAACAATAAAAAAAAAAATAAAGAAAGCTAGAGATTCTTTATGCTGTCTCCAGAGGAAAAGGAAACTTAAAAATTGTTGTGTGTGTCAGAAGTCAGGCAAAATGTTCCAGCAGTAACATGGAAAGACGCAGACCTTGTAGTAGACATGTAATTCATGTCCCAGACCAGACTTTTCTGCTCCTTCAGCAAACAGGAATAGATGGGCAATGAAAAGCTCAGGCTGTGCCCATTTGCATGGGTCATGGGGCAACTTACAGAGGAATGAGGCCTGAACAAGCTCCCTAGCTAGCAGGCAGGAACTGGAACAGATAGATGCAGTATGTAAATGTGGATATCTTACTAATAGCCTTACTCCTTAGTCTAGGGGAGTAGTGGATAACATGGTCAAACAGCAAAGCCTGCATATAGAGCCCCAGCCTAAGCATGTCTGCCTGTTATTGCCTTTGCTAAAACAAAACCTCATGAAAACAAAGCAAGCATGTGAAAAGGAAGTATACAAAACATGTTCAGAGGGAACAGCTAGTGCCAAATATTTCCCTGTGCTTGAAGTGTCACCTGGGTCTGACGGGAGCCTTTGGAAAAAAAAAACAGGCAGTCAGAGCAAAAACTAATGGCTCCCCAAATTCCTGCTGTGAGACACTGGCGTTCTAGTCATTTCCACACTTCTCCTTCCTGATGGCTGAAGGAGAAGCACATCTTTCCAAGACACCAAACCTTGCTCATCTCCTAAACAAACATTAAGCTCCCACAGGCTCTCAGGGGCTGAGATGGTTGGATAAGGACACAAGCCCCACAGCCCCATGAGACACCCTGTACCTTCTGACTCCCTCCATCACCCCAGACTCTTCCTCAACAGAACCCTTTAACCACGCTGCAGTTCTGCCTGCTCCGGTATCTCTCTCTTGGTGTGGTCAAGACAACCTGTCCTAAGTGTCTGATGTTCAGCTGTTTTTTTCCCTTTTCAATACTCAGTTCCCTGGTCTACCACTTTTCCCAGATCCCATGCCAATCACTTACATCACAGCAAGAAAGTGCTATTGCTCACTATTGACACTCAGATCCTGGGAGAATGCAAAGAATAAAGGCTGCAAGCTGATCCGTGGAAAAATAAAGGGCTGTAGACAGATGTTTCATAAATGTAACATAAACTCCTGTTTGCCACTTTTGTCTCCTAAGATAATGAATTCCAAGCATTTCTGTCTGCCTTAAAACACCACATAGAGTTAACATATGCTCACCAAGAAGATGGACTAAACTTTCATCAAAATAATAGTTCTACCATGAAATACGGATTTTGACATAACCATTTTACCTTGGAAGAAGAATTTGAACTGGTGTCTTCAAAGGCCAGAAAAGCGTTCACTAGACTTTGGTCAGCAGCTGAACTGGAAAAGATGAGCCTGAGCTTTTATTGTAATGTACTTGGTTTCTTGAATCAATGCTGATACGGCCTCTACAGAAATGCAGATCGGGAGTGGTTGGTTTTACTGTGCAGAAAGCAATTTTTCAAAACAAAAGCATGAAGTAAGCAACTCATTGGGTTCAGGAGAGAGAAGAAAGCAATGGAATAAATTACTGATAAATGAGAAAATTATTACAAGCAGCTTAGCTAGACTTCCAGAACACCAACTGGGGAAGGAAAACTGGAAAAAGAACAAAATACTTAGCCAGGGATAGAAAAAAAACACATTAAATAATCACTGTATTTTTGTAATTTATCCTGATCCCTTGCAGATAACTTGCAAAATAAAGGTTGGCTTTGGTGCCAAAAGGTCCATAGACATTTTGACACAGAAGCTAGAAGGAACAGGATTTGGCCCATGGATAATATAAGAAAAACAGAACCAAGCCAAAGATTATTTTCTCTTTATTAGCAGATATTTTAAAGGGGAACGAGAGATTAACTGTGTTCACCACTACAGAAAGCATTTATTTTCAGAAGGCAATTGTCCAATACCTGCCTAAAAAATTAGGATTTCTTTAAAAGTATCTCAAGTTACTACTGAAGAACATTTGAAACACAAAAATCACCAATCTTTTCTGAAGATTTAGCAGAAAATGCAGATGTATAAAAGTAAAGCCTAGTTGTTTCCCTTTTTATGGTGGCAAGTTTTGACTAAAATTTTTACTTCTTGTGAGTTCAGTGTCTGGCCTAAAATGTAATTATATTAAGATCTTAAACTTTGAGCCTACGAATATAAAAAGAAAGATTTAAACTTTGTGGTTTTCACTGCATTTCTCTAAAGTCCAAAACCAAAAGCACACATCTGACGAACTCAGATTGTGGTAAAGTTCAGCCCTTACATCTATCCAAACCACAGAATCCTTGGTTCTTGTTAATCTTTAGTTCTATTGGGCTGTCATATTTTTTACAGAAACAAAAAAGAAAAAAAATAATCACCACCAACAACAAAATCAGCCCAGGTTTTGGAGTATTTTAGAACAAAATCACTGCTGTTGAAACCTGAATAAATACGTGAAGAGAATACCTGAAGGAAATACCTGTCATTTAAAGGAAAGATATATGAAAACATATAACTCCTATTAACTGTAATATGTACTTGGAAAGATGCTAAGTTTATGAGGGTGTTTCACTATTACAACACTAAAACTCTCCCTTTGTACATTTTAATTAGCATCCTACTACCCATAAAACATAATGTTCAGTCTACATCTATCTGTTTTACTAGGCTGTGTACGAGTTCAGACCTGATATTCCCAGAACCTCCATCCCTTGTGAGGTATTCTCTTACTTAACTGTGTTTATCACTGTGAAAGAAACCTGAAGCTAACGTGAAACAACACAATACAGCTCCACTGCCAACTCAGCCAGATGTCGTTTTCAAGGGGAACAGATCCCAGGACTTGATTTTAAACCACTTGGCTGGATTTGTTTTGATGCTCACCCGTTGGGGCTAGGATGGATGAGGCTAATGGTGTGATCCCACTGTGAGCAAGCCCTTTGGGAGCCCCTAGCTCCGTTATCCCTAGCAGCCACTGCATTGCACTTGCAGTGCTGCTGAATTACAGCTTCAGACAGGAGGCTGCTTGGGGCTGCAGAGCCTTTATTCCCAGTGCAGTGCTGTGCTCTGCTGGAGTGCTCTGTGTCACAGTAAGATAGGGCTTAAGCCCTTGTAGAGGCTTTTATGCTGTAGCGGGTGAATATTTAACTTTTAAAAGGTTTTATATGGTTTTGAGGTTATAACTTAGCCTTTGAAAGGAAATCTGCAGCAGTGCTGCCGCTGAAGTTGCCTGTTGCTTTCGAGACGCAGCAGTTCAGCTGCACCTGCTGCCCCTCCCATGCCATCGGTGCTATCCAGAGGATAGCACTTGTGCAAACAGACTGAAACCCACGATCAAATAGCACAGCTGAAAACCTGGCAAGGGCCAGAGAGGTATAAAACATTGCCAAGTTACAGCCTGAAGGCCATAAAACAGTGACACTGAGACACCGAGGAGCAATCCCGGGCTGTTCCAGCCCTGAGTGAAGCGAGCCCTCTTGGGGCTCTGCTGGGAGAAGGAGGAGGGGCTGGCAGGTGTTGGGCCATGCTTGCCCAGTCCGGTGGAGCAGTGACAGTGGAGCAGCCTCACACCGTGGGAATATCATAGCACTGGCAATGACAGCCTGGGACTGAAGAGCACGGCAGGGAATGCAAGGCCGGGTCAGAACACAACGCAAGCACGAGGGCCTTTTCTTTTTTCTTCTTTTTTTAAACCAAACAGCTTTGCTTTTTGTGCAAACATTACCGTATCAAGTCTGAGATTTTACAATAAATAGAATCAAGCACATAAAGCATCCTACTAACAGAGTTTAGCCCTAGAGATCTCCTTGACCACTAAGCGCTCCTTACCATCTCCTGGAAATAGCCTTTGACTGACATGTGAAATAAGCGTGGTAAACCACCACAATAGAGCCACACTGAAATGACAGTGTTTGCACACAGAGACAAGCTAACAGAAATCAGAAACAGACTGCAAATATTCATTTATTTACAGCAGTAAGAAAAGATGGTTCAGGGGAGAGAAGACAGGTAGATCCAGGTTTTAAGAGATGATAAACAACTGAACAAAGTGTCTAGTAGCCTTGGACTCTGTTCACTGGGAGAACTCTTTTCATACACTGCATGAATGATATGCAGATATTAAGAGACTACATTCTCCTCTTCCCCAAACTGCTGTGCTCAGGGCACTGTTAATGGACAGTGCCCTGGGCACAGCTGGTCCAGCCCTATAGAGAACTACAGTATTTTACACAATGCCCCGAGGTTTAGTAACATGGAGAGTCAGCTCTGGGAGCTGCTTTTGTTTCTGGGGCATGCAGCTATCTCCCTTAAAATTTGATCAGAAATAGCTGACCTTTCTGAACAGCAGGAAACTTTGCTGGTACCAAAGCCATGCCACACCGCCACGCTCCTGCAGAGGTTGCAGCCCTGCCACGTGAATGAGGCTCCCAGCCCCCCAGACAGCCTTTTCCTTCTACGGAGACTGCAGAACAGCATTCCAACAGCCTCCTTGAGATCAGAAGGAAAAGCAGTGCATGCTTCCATTGCATTCAATTGAAAAAGATGGGTGACATAAAACTAGAGAAGATTATGAGAACATGAAATCATTTTGCATCAGCTCAGTAAGGGAGATCTCCCCTTACTGAGTGCTGGGGATCCAAGGGTGTCCCAGGCAGATTTTCAGGCTTTGAGAGCTTTGCACCCTGACCCTAGGAACTGTTTTAATGTGTTTGAATATAGCAAAAGGAGAATGGTCTTTAAAGTATTTCATCTGTGCTATTAAGTGTGCTAGCACAGAGAGCAGGTGTGTGTGTGTACATACGCAAACAGTCACTGACAAAGCACCATGGACTCTGACATCATACTGGTGCCAGGGATAGCACCCGCCCTGCAGGAGGATGTTGGCTTCCAGGAACAAAAATTTCCAAAGTACTAACATGAAA
>VWZT01003602.1:10327-24116 GCA_013397055.1 Pachycephala philippinensis | reverse complement strand
TGGGGTGACAGGGAATGTCTTCCAAATGATACATAGTACCTTTTTACCAGAGATGAGTTTGTGCAAGAGATCTCAGTGTTGCAGAAACCACAGATAATGGGAAAGAAGATGAAAGGGAAGTTGTGAAAATGTTGTCTGTAGCACGAGAATGACGAATGTCTTGAGAAGAGATCCTTTAATCTCTAATACAGCAAACTCTATTATAATCAAGGTGTAGGCAAATAAGAGGCTATTGTATTCACAAGTGAATGAAGGGAATCAAAAACTTTTCAAACGCTAAGAGGATTTGAGAGGGAAACACCGGAAAGTACGAACTTTTAAGGGGAGGTGGGACTCTCACAACATGTGGCTGACAACTAGCTTTTGCACTTGGAACAAGGACATAAATTAATTAATTTCTTAATCTGGTATTCCAATCAAATATCATCACCAAAGTCAGGATGCTTTGTTAATAATATGGTGTGATGTCCTACCTTTAAGGGAAAGAAGCACTCAAGATTTGTAAATGCTTGTGGCCAAAAGAAATGACAGAAGTCAAAGGATCCACAAAAAATTTTATTAGTAAAATGCACGGTCAGCATGAGAATAAAGTGAGAGTAAAGTGAGAATGAAGGGACAGAAAGGAAGAGATGAATTAAAGATGGGAAGAGAGAGAGATAAAGAAAGAGAGATAGAGAAAGAGAAAGAAAGAGAGAGAGAAAGAGAGAAAGAGAGAAAGAGAGAAAGAGAGAAAGAGAGAAAGAGAGAAAGAGAGAAAGAGAGAAAGAAAGAAAGAGAGAAGTCCCTGTGCTTGTGCTGTACTGTGTTGCTCTTATCTGCAGGGACTAGAACAAAGATATTTGCCCCAGAAAAGTGCTGCCCTAGGTCTGCATGGCCCTTTCTACAGTCACATGGTGTTCCTTCTCATGGAGTAAAAGTGCCAACCATCCTTGGTTGGCTCCATGGCTATCCGGATATCGGTGTTTCAGACACACCCGCTAGCCCCTTATCTTCTTGGCTTCTACTGATGGCACAAACATGCTAACTGTCCTGTCCCAGACTGCCCTAATAGGAGATTCAGACACATTTCCTGATATCAGAGGAACATAATATGTATCTGCAAGATGCAAAGGAAGGTCTGTAGCAGCCTGGGGAAAAAAACAGTCTGAGAGAAAGATGTGAGCCTCAGATTTTTCTTTGGTTTTCCCAAGACGTGGCTAGGATGTCTTGATCTTGTGCATGGTTGAATTAGTTTGGCTAGAAAAAACTGATCAAAAATAAAATAGGCCAGTGCAGTCAAGAAATAAAGATGGATTATTTTTCCACATCAAATTCTGGCCTTAAGGTGCAAGTGAATCTGGATAAAATTAGGTGGATGGGGGACCTAGGTATCTTACAACTCGCAGCAAACTAGCCACAAATTAATAACAGCTCAAAGATTAAAGTTACATTAAAAAGTGTTTTTGTTTCACATCTCAGGATGCAATTCTTTCAACTTGCCTTGTCAACTCCATTTCCATTTCTTGGCTAATATGACAAACTGTATAAACTGACAAAACCCTTATGACTGTTTCAACAGTCACAATTGTAAGCTGCATAACTTTGACATTTCATTGTTCACTGTGTCCTCATTGTGTTGTACATTATCTGATATACACTGTGATTGCCTCTGGGCAGGGGCAATAATAAAATACATACATGTTCTGCAAGTACAAAGTGCTCTAAAGGAACTAGTTAAATTAGCAGTAAAGATACAACAAGCACAGTAGCCATTAATTCAAAGAAAAAGTGCTGGTTGCTGTTCTTAAAAAAACCCCTCAAACTGTCACCAAACATTTGCAAAATATTCCATTCTCAAATTGCTTTGGCAATTGCATTGGAAAATCTCCGGGGTCAGAGTCTCTACTAAAGTGGGCAGAGCAGCAACATACTTGAGGCTGGGATACCGTCTTTTGACAACACTCTTCTTGCAGAAGGGAACCTCCTGCAGTAGGATTTTACAACCAATTTTCTTTGTAGATGAATATCAGAAGGGGAGTCAAGCATATGCTGGACTGACTCTGTGACTCCTGCCTGAGACTGAACAGGTAATGTTTCTCAACTGGACATGCTAATCCTCCTTACAAAAGCCAGACAAGTATGCTGAGCATTCATAGATTTAGCCTAGGGGTTTGCATCAGCAACCTTCTTATGGCATAACTGAGACAACCCAGCTGTGTCCTGGCCTGGAGGGAGCCTAGATAATAAGTTAGAAGCCAATCCTTTGTATTCATACAGTGAGATTACAGGTATGCAACTTTTGTTTCCACTGGATGTGATGGCAGCATTGGTTAGTGCACAAGACGAGAAAAACAGGGGTATTTAGCTTACAGGTAAGCAAGCCTGCTCTTAGGTAGGCAGTAGTAATTTCATTGAGTCTTTAGAGGTGCTTCCCCCTTCTTTTTTCTCTCGTACTATATTGTTCTTCAGAATTTAACAGGCCAAGAGCCAATTTTAAAATGTCATGCTATGCAACACTGCAAATATTCTGGGTCAGGACAGATTGTGGAACAGACCCAAGGTAGTGCAGCACTGGAAACAGAGGACAGTGAGAGCTAAACCCAGCCTGGATTTGGTCATTTTGGTAAACAGAGGAATGAGGGAGCCCAGTGCCCTATTCCTTCACAGCTCATGATGGCTCCCTTTGCTGCATCTCTCTTCCCTATAGCCTTACAGCAGGCTCCAGCTACCACACCACACACTTTGTTATGACATCCTGCTTCAATAGACTTGCTGTACCATTTTCAGAGAACCTGGAAGGACAATCTGTAGTATTTATTCAGCCTAATTGCACCACTTTACAATCACTGTAATTTAAGGCTTTTTAGCCGATAGGTCATCAAAATAAAATTATTCCAGTAACTCGTTCTTTTACCTGCCTGAGATTCACAGAAATAGTAATCAGCATTTAAAAACAGTTTCTCACTCAAAATGAAATTGCAGGAAAAGATTTTAATTAAGGGGTACATTTGAAAAAACATAGGAGCTTTTCACTGAACAATGCTAATAACAGGAGGCCTTTAAACCCTATTGAAACATAATTAAATACATGTTCACCTCAAAAACAATTTTAAAGAATTAAGTTTTCCTAAAGCCATTCCATAAAGCCCCTTGGAACCCATTATGAATCCTTTCAATAACATTTTACAACTATTCAGTTATGGGGTTTTGGTTTTTTTCCTGTTGGCTTGGTACATTTCATAAGAGCAAAACTGCCTAGTGCCATTGTGTTAGCTTTGGGGAAAAATACAGTGCTATAAGCAAATGCAAATGCTCTTTTGTTTTCCCCTCATTACCCAACAGAATAAGAATAGGGGTGTAATTGAAGAAGTGACCTCACATTTGGACACACATAGGAAAGAATGAAATGTATGTTATTGTAAGTTCTCTGGAGTTCCCATAAGCAAACCTCTCCAGATATTTCCCTAAATGTCAGATCCTGCTTCTTATGAAGTCAGTGGGAGGTTTGCCATTGTCTTCTGTGTCAGCAGGATGGAGCCTCTGGTACTCATGTTCAGATGTGGTGACTTATCCATGCCCACCAATGTCACTAGAGCTCTGTCTGCTTAGGTTAGCTGAAGATCTGCCAAGATTTATTTATACTCTATCTTTATTGAAATCACAGCATACAGGAATTTAAAAAAACAAAACCAGAAAGTCCCAACAAACAAACCAAACTTCTTTATTCAAGGAAGTCCTGGAGGACAGTACTGTGCCTTTGGGAAAGGACTGCACATGAACAGAGCTAAAGAATATGGAAAACATTTGGGTATGGTGGCAGCCAGAGCAGGGGAGTCACTGCACGGAGGATGAGCTTGCTTTGCTCTCTCCTGGGAGCACACGAGCTGTGGCACTCCACAGATGGATACATGAGAGCTGTAAGGGAGAATGAAGTGATGTCTCCTCCTGCTCACAGGGCCCTGCAGAGCAGAGATGAGAGAAGAAATACGTGAGTGCTGGGTGTCAGCAAGGGATGAGGGACACCAGCTGGACCTCAGGGGATGGAGGGAGAGACCCAAATTCCTACACCAGCAAAACCACTGAATCCGTGGGATCACAGATGGCTGGCAGAGCCAGCATGAGCAGGGAAGGGAACTGCATACAAACCTTTCCATCTTGACGTTTTCTCCCTCCCCTGTTCTTTATGACCCAGTCACTTTGAGTTTTCTCTATCTGAAAGACTAAACATTCTCAAATTAAATTTTCAGTTTAAAAGCCCTGCCATTTTCCTGCAGAAACTCAGGGGAAAGGCTTGGCAGATCTGCCCCAAACCTCTGGTCACTGCAGTCATGTCGGAAGTACCAAGAGAAATCATCTGCAATGACTCATGGAACTTAATTATTTTCTTTTTTTTTTCTTTTTTCCTTTTTTTTTTTTTGAGGTTTTTTGGTTTAATCAAAGCCATTCCCCTTGCTATCACCTAAGCTGAAATATAAACATACTCTTCTTAAAATTACAGCACATCTTTGTTTTGTTTCAATGTAACTCTTTAGAAAACAAATCCTGCTGAGGTTTACATCTTACTAAGCCTTTTAATTCAGTGCCAGACAAAAAGCAAACAGGGTGAAATGCTTAAAAAGGACAACAACTACACTTTATTTTGGAGTCAGCCCACCACAGAGAAGAGATGAAGACAAAACAGCTGTGATGAGATTCATATTCATAAGGATCCTCCAACAATGTTTGCATTGCCATAATGCCATCTGCTTAATGAATATGCCCAACAACCTAGTGAGGTAAAATGAAAGTAATACTCTCAGCTGGAAAATGGAAACGGAGGTGGAAAGTGGCTCTTCTGGGGTCACAGGACATGTACGTGATGGAAACACCAACCCACAGCCCTCCAGTCCTGAGCTTAACTAGAAGACCATAACTTAACCTATTAACTTGTTAATCACTGTATGCACAATCACAGAACCTGTGACAAGGGAGTCCAGGACTTCTGTCACAACAGAATATGAAGCTGAAGAAAATTACAGATGTTTCTTCTGACCCCTGAAATGAGAAAGAGCTGCTGGCAAGCAGTGGTGCTGAATCCTGGAGCTACTATCACCTGTGTGACAAAAGGATCAGCATTTGTTGACAGTAATAGAGCCACTCCCTCAGAAAAAGTAATACTTTAGATTTGTGTTATATCTCATTCCATGTAAAAACCAAAAGTGGCCCATTGAGAGCTGAAACATAACTAACTCCACTGAACACCATTTGTGGCTTTGCTAAGCTGCCACTGAAACAATGATGAGGGGTACATGAAGTCCAAGAGCTTCTATCCAACCACAGGGGGACAAGGGGCACTGTCTCCACACCAGCCACTGCAGGCAGACCACGGGCGTGTGCAGCCGGGATGCTCCATGGTGATCAGCTGGGTAATTCACACATCTCTGCCTGGGGAGGACCATCCATAGTCTCTGGAGCAAAGCTTTTCCCTACTCCGGGGCTGCCCAAGCTCCTCTAAATCATGGCAGTCAGGTGAAGCCCATGATGGCTGGAAAAGGGGAACTGTAATACCCATTTGTGAAAAGGGCAAAGTGGAAGACCCAGGGAGCTACAGAGACCGGTCAGCCTCACCTCTGTGCCAGGCAACATCATGGAGCAGATTCTCTTGGAAACTCTGCTAAGGCACAAAGAAACAGAGGGGTGTTTGGTAACAGCCCACATGGCTTTACTAAGGGCAAATCATGCCTGACAGATCTGGTGACCTTCACTTGGGGGTGCACAGGGGCAGAGCTGCTGACATCCCCTGCTGGACTTATGCAAAGTGTTTGACACTGCCCCACACGACATCCTTGTCTCTAAATTGGACAGACATGGATTTGAGGGATGGACCACTGGGGGGATAAAGAACTGGCTGGGTGGCCACCCACAAAGAGTTGTGGTCAAGGGCTCGTGGTCCATGTGGAGACCAGTGAGGAGTGGTGTCCCTCAGGGGTCAGTTCTGGGGCCGATACTGCTCAACATCTTTGTCAGGGACATGGACAGAGGGATCAAGGGCGCTCTCAGAGAGTTCACGGACAGCACCAGGCTGTGTGGGGCAGTGACACGCTGCAGGGAAGGGATGGCATCCAGAGGGACCTGGACAGGCTTGAGAGCTGGGCCAGTGCAAACCTCATGGAGGTCAGCAAAGCGACGTGCAAGGTTCTAACGTGGGTCATGGCAATCCCAGACACACCAACAGCTTGGGCAGAGAAGTGATTGGGAGAAGCCCAGCAGTGAAAGACTTAGGGATGATGGTAGATAAGAAACTCAACATTAACCAGCCCAGAAAGCAGAGGAAATCCTGGGCTGCATCAAAAGGAGCGTGGCCAGCAGGGCAAGGGAGGTGATTCTGCCCCTCTGCTCTGATGAGACGCCAGCCGGAGTGCTGCATCCAGGTCTGGAATCCCAAAAAAGGAAGGACAAGGAACCCAGAGAAGGCCATGAAGCTGATAAGAGGACTGAGAGACCTCCCCTCTGAAGGCTGAGAAAGTTGTGGCTGTTCACCCTGGAGAAGATTGAATGGACACCTCATAGCAACCTCATAGCAGTGATCTGAAAGTGGCCTACAGGGAAGCCAGAGAGGGGCCGTACAGAAACTGTAGTGATAGGACAAGGAGTAATGGGTAGAAATTGAAATTTACTGTGAGGGTGGTGAGATGCTGGAAAACATTTCCCGGGGATCTTGTGGGTGCCCCGACCCTGGCAGTGTTAAGGGCCAGGTCGGACGAGGTCTTGAGCAGTCTGGTCTGGTGGGAGGTGCTCCTGCTCATAGCAGGGGAAGTTGGGACTACATGATCTTTAAGATCCATGCCAACCCCTTAACATCCTATGAGTCCATGATTCTGTGATAACTGTGACCCAATTCCAGGAACACATCTTACCTCTGGTAACACAGTCAGTGGCCTTGCCTCAGGCTTCTGTCCCACCTGCCATAGTTGCACCCTTTCTTGAGCACTCTGGGAACAACTTCCAAAGCAAAGCCAGCTCACCAACTAAACTCATCCAACAGGGTTCTGTGTCCTGACAGAAAGAGGGGAGCTGGCAGACACAGAAGTGGAAATGTTTTCCTCCTCTGCTGAAGGGATTCAAAACAACGACAAAAGTGACCCAGAGTAACACCAAGGAAAGTTGATGGAGATGAGTGAAGCCCTTCATTGCACCAGGAGGTACTCAGTAATTTTGATCACAAGGTCAACATGTTAGCCCAGCAGTTCTAACTTTGGGGTAAAGGGTTGAAAGGCCCAGGAAGAGAATATTAAGGCAAGGATATTGATGTGACAGAGCTGAAATCAGGAAAAGAGACAAAATCATGCATCAGCTTTCCTCAGAGGTAGCTCAACGACTTGGCTATGCCTGTGTCATTTATCCATTATATATTTTTTCCTCATTCAGGTGGAGAACCTGCATTAATTGTTAAATGGGTTATTGTTAACAATGTGAGGGTGTTTCCTGCTCATTCAATAAGTCCTTGGCAGGCCAGTAAATCTTTGGCTTTTGGCCTCACAGTGTTTATTTGCAGTGGATACCCTTGGGTTAAATCACTTTTGGGCACCAGGCAGCTGAGACGGCTTTTTACAAGCACGATGTGCTGTGTCTGCCCACACAAAGCACAAAGCACACAGGCCACAAAGGGAGCTTCAGGTAAAGAGGCCGGCCACAGCCATCCATGCTCAGTTGATAGACTCTGCCTGGGAGGAAAGAGGACTCTTCATTTCCTGAGCTCTCACTGACATTTCTTCCACCTGAGGTAGGGAGGAGAGGAAAACAAGAATCTGTTCATTAAAGCTCAAATTATTTTAAAAGTAACACCTGCTAGGCACTTCAACCAAATTCACAGATCTTCCTGGAAAGGAAAATGAGTTGTTATTGCTCAGCATAACAACCAGGAAATGCAGAGATTCCTCACCTGTGGAGCCCTCTAACTAATACCATCTTCAAGTAAACTTGAAAAAGGGATTAGATAACACCATGGGATAATTATAACTACAGATTCAGTGCTTTGAAATCTGATGTATGAAGGGTTAATCCAAAATTATATAATATACTGCAGTGTCATCATGACAATAATTAATAAATAACTCACTTCAGCTTTGCGGGACAAAATGGTGGCAGTATTATGAAACCTGTACAGAAACTGACTGTAACGTATTTAATATGAATGGTTTATTGGAGATGGGCTGTTGCCTTCAGTGGTACAGTTAATCTTCTCTTGTTAGCCCTAATTGTGAAGGCTTTTCTTAAATCATCCGAATAAAAGCAGTGTTTTCCATCCGTCTCCGGGAGTCAATAGCTCTTGAACACCTTTACTATTTGGATCTACAGCTGCAAAATTTGCATGTGAATACCTTTAACGATGAATTAATTCAGGACAAGTTTTAGCTGGCCTAAACTCACATCCATTGAATGAAACTGCCCTGTAAAAAAATGGTTTGATCATTATATGCTTGCACCATTAAATATACTGTTTCCTAAGCAGCCAATCTAACTCACAGTCTTTGAGGTGAGTTATACTTTAGAAACCCTGCAAGTAGGACACGTCCCTCCTATCAAATATGTGCCTTTCAAAAGGATAGGCTCCTCCAGTGCTGGAGGAGTTGGTGTTTAGGAATACCCTTATGCCATTTCGCTGGACTTGGAAGAAGTTACTCCTTCAAAGCACAGGCACTCAGTTGCATCAGAAACATAAACATCTGCCAAAAATATGTTTGTCATCAGCATTCAGAGTCAGGAAAGCAACCCTATGCAGAAAGGTTAGTTCAGCATGTGTTTAAATTTAAGCACATATTTGAGTCACATGAAAGGAAGTTGTGCTCCAGCATTTCTCCTTGCATTGGCTGTTGTACCTACTCTCTGCTGGAGAAATCGGTGGTTCATCCAATGAACTGAACGCAGTGCCTATATTTCGTAAGAAAAGTTGACATACACATTGAAATATTTTCCTAGGCAAGTGTGGGATTTCAGTATATGCACAAGTAAGTTTCTAGATGAAAATCTAAAATCCAAAAAGATGTATGAAGAAATACGAATGAATTAGCTGTCATTCCCAAAGAAAAGACCTTTCTTTCAAATACAGCCTACATCTTTCAGGGAATCACTGTTCTCTGTAGTTCTTGAACAGCTAGGCTTCAGCTGGCAAGGTTTAGTTAGAGTGAATGGCTGCCACCTGATAAAATACACTCATTTCCCAGCATGAAAAATAAGTGGCCTGCAAAATATTGAGTTTTATATAAACTAAAGGGCATGCAATTTCAAATACACCTAATAATTTCTTTTAATTAATATAGTAGTAATTACAAGAATTAAATAGATCATGGGTTTTGATAAAAACTAACTTGTCTTTTTTATTTTTACTATGGACTCTTTTTCTACCACTATTATATTTTTCCTTTCAGATAAGCACATCCTGACTTAATTAGGGATAGCAATTGTTTTGCTTTGCAAAAATGTAGTCACATGCTCCAATTTTTATGGATTAGAATCATACAGATCATGCTGCTTTATAAAGGACTTTCAGTAATTTCAGTTTAGATTCTGCTTTATTATTCTGCTTTATAATTTATCTTTAGATTTTCTGCCTAGTCCGTAATCTTCCCATGAAGTTTTTCTGCCCAAAACATTTATTTCTTTACTTGGTTTGTATTTAATTGTCATAAATCAGTGAGCTGTAAAAAGTCTATACCCACAGTGATTGATTCCACTCCTTCACATATTGTATGTATCTCAGACTTCACTAAATTTAGCAGTATTGCTCAGTTGCTCCCCATATACAGACACACTTCTCTATCAAACCTTACAAATATTTGAGAATTCTTTTTTCCAACATATTGACCAAAAAGTGAGTAAATTCAGGAACAAAGTGAAATTCGTCTTGTTCTTTTAAAAACCATAAGGGAGAAGAGCCCTGTCTGACACACATATGACCCCTAAGTATGACAACCAGCTAATAATGTAGTGGATCAGTTCATTTCATAGCTTTGATGTTTGGAGAATAAGCATGAGTGAGAAGTTATTTTGGTATTCAGATTAATACCATATTTTCACTTTATTCATCCCAAGACTCAGAAAGTGAAACAGAAAACCTGCACATGCTCAGCACTATATGGTATCAACATCTTGTCTGAAAACCCTGCACTCATATGAGTTATACATGCAGCTGGAACAGTCCAAAGCTCCTCAACACTTGCCAAAAATATCATGACTAAGAGGACACAGTCACAGATACAACAGCGCAGAAATAGTCCTGTATCAGCACCTTCTTCTACAGCACAGCTTGCACACCTCATCACATGGTGTATGCACAGATTTAGACATCGTCCCTCACAGGGCTGCATTTGTGCCTATTCCCTGTCTCGTCTTCTGTGCACAGCACACAACTAACATGAAGTTTCAGCAATTTCTTGCAGTGCTGTCTTTAGCCCATCAGCATCCCGAAGATGGTTTAACTCCAGTAGGGTAAAAGCTGAGGACACGAATAGGATGAGGAGAAAAGCCCCAGAAGCGGGCAGATGACTCTTCTCACCAAGTACAAAATCCAGACAGAAAGGTGAAAAACTGATAAGTCGAATTATTTACAAACTCAAGATCTGACCTGTTGTGGGGTTCTGCTGGTGATAAATATGGCCTAGCAATTGCCATCAAGGGTCAAAAGTCTCTGCAGGAATCTCTCTGCAGACATCTGGGTCTGACTATTCCAATCTGACTTACAGCCAAGGTGTCAACAGTTTCCTCTGGAAGACAAACAATTTGTTTGCTCCTTAGAGTTTTGGGCTATATTAAGATAAAAACTCAGCCCATCCTTTTCTCCTTCAAAGCCAATCAGAATAATATTTAACAAGGAAATAATAAAGCAGAAATCTGAGTGGAACTTATTTCCAAAAATCACCTTAATTCCATCTGCTGTGACTGATAGTCAGATCAGCACTGCTCAGAGTACACTCAAGCCTTGTAAATGGGTGTCGAGGAATTTTGCCTGAGCCAGCAGTTCCCAGATGCAGCATCTGGTTTTCAGCTTGCCAGCAAACTTACAGTTTGGTTTATTAGAGCACAAGGGAGGTCAAGTGACCTGCCAGAGGTCTCCCAGTGAGTGGAGCATAGCACTGGGTTTGAACTCAGGTTCCACCTGGTTCACAAACTTCTACTGTCTTGTTTGGATTCTTCCATCCATCAACCCTGCTCCTCCTTGCCAACTCCCCAGCCAACACACCCACCAAGCTTTCTTCCCTACCAGGTTACAAGCAGGTTTTTTTACCATTCATCCAGCACACACTGAATTTGGTGGGTTCAGTAAAACTTCAATCTGTACTGCACTGCATTTTGAGTGCACAAGAGTGGGGGAACAGTGCCCCCACAAAAGCTCATTTTGTGACCCACTCTCCCCACCCAGCATTCTTACTGACTCACTCATGGACAGGAAAGCTTCTATAGCGCCTACTCAAGGGCTGTCCCAAGCTGGTCACAGCAAGAGCCACTGCTCCCAAAACCTGCAGAGTCTGGGGTCAGTCGAAGCCCCAGAAAATCCTGGAGAGACACGTATTTTCCTTTCTCCTCGCAGCCTTGGCAATATCTGAATGCCTGCTTCTTGGAAGTGGCACCTCTCTAAGCGGCTCATCACTGCTCAGCTCTGACATGCATCTGACTGTTTCCTTGCTCCTCAGAGCCATGACTGAGCCCATCACAGGCCCAGGCTGAATTTCTTTTGCAATCGACAAGAACTTTTAAATCATTAAATTCAAGAGCAGTAAAATAAGTTTTTAAATTGTTGTTCTTGTTATTTTTATTAAAAATAATAAATTTAACAATAAAATACGCAGCCCAAAGAAATGCATTTTGGTCTTAAAATGTGCAAAACTTTTGTTGCCTTTGCAGTGAATGTAAAACCAGACTGAGAATCAAAAAAGTCAAAACAAAATCCAAGGCTTCCCATTAAACAGCTTTACAATCTTGTATAATTCATAGCATTTCTCTGTGCTTCAGTTCCCTCTCCTACAAAGTAGAGCTGTTGAAAAATGCCTTCCTTTGCCAAAAAGTGGGTTTTTCAGGAAATGAGGATTGTACTAGGTGTAATCCTAAAAGTTTACAGACTTTGAAGCATTTCCTCAAAATTGAAACTACATTCTATGTGGTTTGGGGTTTTTTGACTATCTAATTAATTACTTCATTGTGTATGTGTCCAGCGAGAAAAGCAAACATTATTTAAAATGTGACTGTCCATGGGCACAAGAAAAAGATATTGTCCTTCACACAGAGCAGTAGAGCATGAGGCTGGGGCAGTCCTTCCTGGCCTCCAGCTCCACCATCTCAGCTGAGTGTCGGGTTGGGCTCCAGTTCTGTTTGGGGAGCTAGCCAGCTTAGGAAACAAACCTACAGATCCAGTTTTGCTAAAGAGTTTATTTGGAACAGGAAACTCAAGGTAGGACTCTACCACAAAACAAAAGGCCTGACATTTGCTGAATGACAGCATTGTGCATTGCGTGACTTTCTACCCACCCTGACTCTCAGGAGGAAAGCTGTCCAGAGCTGCTCTCCTGGGTGGACAGGTACATGCACAGTGGAAATGTCAGTGTCAGCTAAGCTGTGAAGCACTGCCTGGGACCACCTTTGTGATCGCTGGGTGATTTGGAGTTTCTCAAGGACGGACATGGGGCTTTGGAGGTTCCTCCTGAAAAGCCACCATGGCTGTTAAGAATGATGCCCTTGTGTTAGTCATAGCTGAGTTCACATTTCTGTCTAAAGCGTGTTCTACTAGATGCTATTTTAACAATGCTGCACTGCAAAAGCAGAAAAGATCATCTATTGTCATTTGTGCATCGCAGTATGACACAAGATTAGGCCTCTAGCAGTACCTCAGATGGAGTCTCTTCCTGCTCCCACTGCCAAAAAATTTACACCATCAAAACTTGTTTCTTGCCAGGGTAAAATGGATCGTATCAGAGTGCTCCTTCCTCGTCAATTCAGATTCAAAAATTATTCTCAAGTAACAAATTATTAAGGCATGCAAAGCATCTAGTTCACTCTATACCTATTGAGCATAATTGTTTTTTAAAGTAAAAAGAGACCAAAAACCCTGACAACAACAGAATTTAAAAAAACATTAAAAATTATTTGAATAGCTGAGATTTCTTTTGTGTGTTACATCCAAACATCTTTCTCTACTTTGCTACAGTCCTGACAGGTCACAAAGCATTTACCTCCTTTCTTGATCCCACTCCAGAACATGTGCTGTAGCTCTCAGGTTGATTCTTCTCATGACCACCCTCTTCTCAGTCTCTGTAATTCAGAAGCCAGAAACAGATATCCCTCTCTGTATTGCAACATGTTCCCATCAGATTATTCAGAACAAAACAATGCCCAATCTGGATTACATAGCAGGAAAAAAAAAGGAAAATTTCAAGGCAGTTTTCAGACTGCCACATGCCATAGCCCTGCACAGAGCAGCAGAGCCACTCTGTTGACCCAAGCTAGGGAGGTACGTGGCTGTGGCAGATGGGTCTTGTTAGCAGCAATGCACAGCTAAAAACGGGGTTTGTGTCCTCCCTTTGAAACAAGCAAGTCTGAAGTGTAAGACATCTTGCAAAGTAAAGCCTTAGAAGTGTAAAATGCCTAAAAAGGCTCAGTGTTTGATATTGTTTACTTTTAGATTACAAATAAAATAATCCCAGTCTCTCTCCAACCTGGAAAGCAGAAACTTTGCACATGCTTTGGCCTATATCTCCATGTGAGCCACATCATGAGTGTTACATGATGCACAGCCTCACATTACTTCTGTCTTCTGCTTTAGTTAAAAAAAAAAAAAAAA